>OMNN01052824.1:0-15328 GCA_900302755.1 Chromis chromis
GAATGAGAGTGTGCTTGGTTGTCTGTCTCTATGTGTAGCCCTGCGAAGGCAGGGGACACCCTGGACAGGTCGCCAGTCCATCACAGGGCTACACATAGAAACAGACAACCAAGAACACTCTCATTCACACCTACGGACAATTTAGAATCCTCAATTAACCTCAGCATGTTTTTGGACTGTGGGAGGAACCCGGAGTACCCGGTGAGAACCCACGCTGCACAGGGAGAACATGTAAACTCCACACAGAAAGATCCCAGGCATCCTAGCCGGGACTCGAACCGGGGATCTTCTAGCTGTGAGACGACGGTGCTAACCACTGAGCCACCATGCAGCCCATTGTGTTATATTAGAATTTCATATTTTATTTATGGTGGTAGTAGAGAAACACAATTTTAAAAAGTTGAATTTTAAAATGTGACTTATCTAATTGTAAATTAGGGCAACCTGATAACTAAACGGTTAGGGTTCTTATCACGTGGATGCAAATGTCATCATCAACTAACAGGCTAAGGAACAGCTTCTTTGCCAGAGCCATCTCTGAACTGAACTGTGCACTGAAATGATGGAAATGTGGCTTGTGTGTGCCATAGACTTAAGTGTCTTTTTTTAAATTTATTGTCTTATTGTGCTTTTTTATTAATATTGGGTTTTTTTTACTCTGGAGCACTTTGAAAGTTTGATCTTTGAATTTCGTTGTACTACGTGCTGTACAATGACAATAAAGCTATTCTATTCTATCAGTGTGTCGCTGGTTTGCATGTCATTCACCTGCTCTCTTACCCAACATTTCTTATCTATTTCTACTATTTCTATCAAATTAAAGGCGAAATGCTAAAAACTGACAAACAAAACACCTCTGAGAAGCTTGGGAGGGAAGTTACATCACTAATGTGTGACACAGTGCCTTTTTATGTCAAAAAAGTTGGAGAGCATTGGTTAACAATTTATATATTTTATCAGATAGTGATTTCTTTATCATATAAAATGTTATCTGTAAAGTGAAAGCTGCATTAAAATGTAGTGGAGCGAAACACTTCTCTTTAAAATGGAGCAGAGTGGTGAATATATAGAGAATGCAAATGCTCCAAATATGTATTTAATTATGGTACAAACTAAGGATATTGAATCTACCACTGGTTTTGAAAGATGGGACCATTTATCAAGCTCGAAGGGACTAAAGAAAAATATGTCATGTGTTGCATTACGTAGTTTTTGAATGCACTGTATTGCTCTGTAGTTGTCTGACAACAGTTTTCTTTAGTTTCTCTCACAGGAATTTCAGTTATCACCCTCGATGTCACTGACGTTACATGATCTTAATATTAATCATAATGATACGTTTTGGGAAGAGCTATTGGATATATAGCAGAATTAAGTTGCTGAAAGGTCAGAGGTTAAATGACAAGTCCGAATGCCACAAAACACATGTTAGAGATGGAGCTACAAACTTATAATACTTTCTTATGACGCTCCTCTCGTTGCCCCCTTTTGCTTTCATGATAATAAAGGTGCACCCACTTCTAGGTTAAAGGCTACGGTATTGAGTCATAAACACAGGTGCTTGTTGAAATGCATTATGGGTAGGGTATTCTGCAGTGAGGTGTTAGTATGTGTGGAATGCTCATAGGACTCAGTGTTGACCAGGGACAAACAGAGAGCATTCTGGGATACAGCATATGGGAGGAGGAGAGCTGGGGCCTCCTATGTTGTAATGAGCAAAAGTCAAGCTGAAATCACAGTTTTGAAAAGAGAGCAGGCTTAGTATGTCATAAACAAACAGGTGTTTCTTGCACTCAAAAGAAGATAATAACAAAATAACTGAAAATAAAGGATTTAAATAACTAAAATGTGCGTCTGGAGCAACATTTTCATATTAATCCATCATGAAAACAAGATAATAATGACCTAATCTGTATAAGAGAGTCAAGGAAACCTAAAATAAATGAGTTTTTTTTCTCTCAAAAAACAACAAGTATGGAGTCTGGAATACCACAAAACTGCACATAATCAGGGAATTTACTGTCTGCTTTACTTTATTTCATGCATGCTATCCTCTTAAAATCAAAATATACAGGCCAGAGCTTACTTAAAAGAACTATTATTATTGTGATTAAAAGCACATTGAAATAATCTGTTTGTAACTATAAATGTTGGCACTCCTGGTAGCCTGGGAGGAGAGCAGCTAAAAGTCCAACCCACAGTCCCAAATGGCTCATATATTAAGCAGTCCAGTGCAGTACTCTGTGTTATTTCTCCACACACATGCTGCCACCATCATTAACTGACAAAACTCTGTCACGGCAGGTAAAATATGCATTAGAGAAAGTCAGCACCAACGTTTATTTACAAAACTGTCTCATGGAATTATGTTAATTTGTGTACATTTTTTCAGGTGTTATGGGCAGAACCTTCTCATATTTTATGACAGGGGTCTGAATGTGATATGAGGAACATAGTCGTTAGTCATCCTCTTCAGATGTTAAATGCAAAGTTGTTTTTATTGCACTACATTTAAAACTGGATGGCAACAGCAGCAATAAACTGACAATAGTAAAGTTACTTAGATCGATAGTAGCAGACTGTTGCCAGGCGGATAATAACTATTGTATTTGCACAATGATTTCAATTAGAATTTCAGAATATTGTACTTTGATTGTTTTCCATAAGAGAGAAACTGCATAGAGCTGATTTGGAACAAGTCAGATTATTCAGTGTACGCTATTATGTCAGTAATATATTATGAAAAACTGACCTCGAAGTTATTAAGCATTTAACAGATAACGTAACAGCGGCCTAAAACAGTAAATGCAGAAAGGGGTTGCTTCTCTCTGATGTTACTCAGTCTATTTAATTACAAAACTACATTTTGTCCTGAATTTCCATCTTCAGTATGAACCAATGAACTGGTGCCACACACAATCCATCACTAGATCTGGTGTTTCCTTAGGATTTCGGAGGAATAAAATGCTGGTTTTAACTCTCATCCTACAATTTTCTACTGGACTTTATCCAGTCATCTGGCTACAGCAAAAATTACTACATGTATTCTCAGGTCCTGAGGCAGGTTAATACTTTAGTATTTGCACTGCCAAGAAGGAGGTTGCTACTGAAACCTTGGGCGTCCAAAACATGCATCTATACTGCAGCTCTATTCAAGCACCCAGAGAAATGTGATGTAAGTTATAGAGCAAATACTGGATTAGAAATATTGAATCTGCACCATCAGCGCTGTCTAATTCCTATTGCAGATGTATTCCTGGGCTGCTTGGTTCCTGCGGAGACCTTTCAATAAAATACCTGCATTGTAAACAAAGTGTAGTGGAGCCTCCATCGCTAATATGCAAACATCAGACCACACACACGCATACATATACACATGACAACACGCTCCATATACAGTACGAGGAAGCTGAGTGTGGCCTAAAGGACCTCCTACAAGTTGACCTTTAAACCCCTGAAAAGTATAGATATTGCAGTTTATTTGCTCTGTCTTGGAGGATGAAATACCCATAAAATACGCTTCTCTTCCCCCATTAAAAACTAGCACCAGAACAACCTATACACACTAAAAAATGTGAGCTTTGTTAGAGTTTAAATAAAATATAACCCTCCTGCCAGGGCTAGTGAAAAAAGAAATTAATTTTCTCCATAACTGGTGTATTTCCTCTGAATCTGTTTTAGATGAGCAGATGATTTCAGCAGATCGTCTTAAAAACATAAAGACCTGGGCCGGTTGCCAGAGAGATGAAACCTTTTTTTATTGTGCGTTTGAATAATGAATGAAATTTTGCCGGGGAAAGTTTACATGAGGGGCTCACGCAGAATGAAAAGAAAATACACAGCACCTGGACGAGGAATGCGTCCAGACGGCCAAGAATGGATCACGGGCGGCGAGGCACCGAGCCCAGTTCAGGTCCAAGTATCTGAGCCACAAGAAAAGCTCCGGGCCTTCAACCAAGGCTAGATATTACTGAACACTTAGCAAGATTGAAAGAAAAAAAAAAGTTTTGGAAGCTTCAAACTCTGAGCCTTGTCCAGGATCCAAACCAGAACCACAGCTTATGAAAACTCAGTCACGTACTGTAAATCTATGCAGGGCACTGACAGACCAGAAATATCAAAACATCCTTCATAAAACCACAAGATTCAGCCTCAGCTATGACCACGAAGCTGGATTAACACCTGTCTGACAGTCTGAACAACAAATTAGAATAATATATTCCACAAAGCATTTATTTTTATGTGCAGGTGTTTCTATTTTTCTGCTATTCTGCCTCTACAGTTAAAGCCGAGTACAGCTGAAGGTACACCGATCAGGCATAACATTATGATCACCTGCCTATTATTGTGTTGGTCCCCCTTATGTGGTCAAAAATGCTCTGAACCATTGGGATGGACAAGAGGACCTGCAGTGGGGCCTCTCTCAATCCAACTTGTTCCACTGCATCCTGTTGATGCTTGATCAGAATGGGGTCTAGGAAGTTTGGAGGTCAAATCAACATCTTGGGCCATTGTCGTGTTCCTCAACATGTTCCTGATTGTTTGATGTTTTTGCCATGTGGTGGGGTGCATTTTCCTGCAGGGGTATAGGCCAGTGATATTTGGGATTTCCATTTGCATGAGGGAGTGTGTTTGTTCTGGGACTATGTTTATTTGAGTGTCTAATAAACAACACAGATGGCAAAATCCAAGGTTTTCCAGCAGAACACCACATAGTATCAATATGATCAATGTTATTCACTTCACCTGTCAGAGGTCATAATGTTGTGGCTGACTGGTGTATAAACACAACTTAGAATATGTAATTAAATTCTACCTGAGTATTTGTTGTTCCGACAACAGAATCGGACTCGTGTGCAATATTGGACCCCATCCAATTCATGTGTAATGCTGTAAACTATGTGCAATTCTTTAATACCCATGCGCAATATTGTTATTTTTTAAATTCCACTTTTATTTATTCACCTTATTTAGTCATGGCTACACCTTCTTACAACAATCACTGCAATTCTCATTCTGCTGTCTTTTTAAGAAAACAACCAGTGTCAAGTTTTCTTCTTCTTCTCCTTACAGTGTGACATTAATCACCCTTTATACACAGAACATCATCTGCTAAAAGTATATTGTAAACCTGGATAATTGATGGCTCCACAGGAAAACCACATAACTGATGGCTTTCAAACATTTTACTGCTCTTCTATTTACTAGAAAGACAGGAGGCGTTTTAGAGCAGCAACTGAAACGATGCATCCCTGGCAGTTTACACGCTCCAGAATCATATACAGTAAATGTATACACAAAAGTCCTAATGTACAAAGGGGTACATGCAGGTCACCATGAAGTTCACATGGGTTTCATTTACTCTGTAAAGTGCTTTATCATATGAGATATTTTGTATTTGTGCAGTGTAATCTGGCCATAAATTAATAACATTAAGTTAGACACAGCAGGCAGAATAAAGTGTGTTTTTCATTGTTTCAATCTGTTTCCTGTGAAGTGGTTGACAAGGCTCAATCTCTCCTGACTGCCCCCGTGTTCCTCAGTCATGCTGGGGAGGCGAATCCGCTCACTGTGCAGAGAGGTCTCATAGTAAGGACAGACTTTCAGATGAGCAGATATAGGAGGGATGTCGGCCATGTGCCACGAATCCACTGAGGAGAAGAGATGACTGAACTCCCAAACCTGGACAGAGACAGAAGCAGAGTCAGGAGGGAAGAAAACATGGATCACAGGTTGTGATGGATCGGATGATGCAGTATGTATATCTCACAGGCTTAGCTCTCCACTTGGCTCCTCCATGTGAGTAGGTCTTCTTCTCCCAGCGGAGGGTCACCATCCCTCTGTCCTGCAGCAGAGTCCAACACACCTGCCTCATGAGCTGGGACACCAGAGCGAGCTGCGACAGGGACAGACTGTCCAGGAAGCTGGCCATGTGGCAGAGCACCTCGTAGGGCAGCGAACTCAGAGAGTCCTCGCCACCTCCAGCTTGACCTCCAGTGGAGGAGTCTGCTGTGCTGCTGGGAGAGTCGTCACCTTGTGAGGCTGGAAGGGTTGGACGCAAGTTGAAACTCCTCAGTTCTTTACTGCAGGGAAGAAATAACTTTTCTTAAACAAAGTTACTAAGCTCAGTCTGTGTCCAGCTTTAAGACTGTGTGTAGTCAAGAAGTTAAAGTTTATCTTCAATTGATACTGTTTTAATCTTTGTTGTGTCAGTTCTTATTTTTGGGTTAGGGTTAGGGTTAGTAGGTAACCCTAACCCTAACCCTGAACATATGGTAAAGACGTAAAAAAAAGCACTTGGCGACACAGCAGGTCGCTAAGCTGCAGCTATACTGTACATTTTCTGATTGCAAAAACAACCCCAATCGTTTAGAAGTCTATAAGAAAATGAACACATTTCTTACTTGATTTGTTACCTCAGTAAACATCTTCATAATGAGTTTATAGTATCACTTGCTAGTTTCAAGTTCCATTCAATAAAGTGTGATGTTCATTTAGTAAATGATGTTTCCATTTAGAGTAAGATCGAGGTTAAAGCAGGGTAGGACGGTAGTTCACAAACCAGTGGGTGACGTCATGGTGGATTTGTTCAACATTATAAGGCATTGTAGATGTAGAATCTGATGTTTTGAGCTATGATACATTACAAAGGGAGCAAAGTGTTTTTGTCCATCTAAATGAAAACATTAAAAGGTATATATCAGACCCAAATACTGGAATCTCAAATGATGCATGCAACTCACTTGTATGTGACAGTGGCTTTATGTGTGGATGGATGAAACCTCCTCTGGCTGTAGGTGCATCCCAGATATGCTAAAGGACATCTCTGCTCGAACCATCCACTCAGGCACGTATGAATGTCATTATGCACATTCCTGCAAAGGAGATGACAGTTCATACATTTATTAGACACACCCAGCACGATCATATACAGAAAACAAATGCACTCATGGCCAAGTGTTTTGCAGGTTGTGTCTGGCAAATATGAAAATAATTCTATTTCGATGTTACATGAACAGCATTCAAATTGATTGCATCCTTTTGCTAATCAACATTTGTTGATTTCTCAGCTGCAAATCGGGATTTACTACTTAAATGTTGTGCCCACATTCACACTACAGACAAGTCAAACAAACAGCTATATCCACAGACACCTGAAATGTGTGGCAAACTCTCTGCGGTGAAAGGTGTGACCACAGATGAAGGTGAAGACGCTGCTGGCTCTGTTGTGCCTGCTGTTCACGCTCACTGCCTGCAGCTGCAGATGGAGCTCCAGCGGTCTGTCAACCATCACGTCCGACAGAGTCGTCTTCCCTTTAAACGGAGCCGAGCGGAATGAGTGTGTCTGTGTTCCAACGTCCACAAAGAGCCCATCTGATGCCTTTGACTCGCTGATCTGCAGGGGAAACCAATCAATCACAATATCTAAATAATTATTAAATATACCAACATTTTTCATGTTTTAGGCCTTTTACAGAGTCATAAACTGTGTTCCTGTTGTTACTGATGAACTTTTTCCCAAAGCATTTCATAGTTCAAGACGTTTTGTACCTTGTGACCCATGACCTCCTTCTCAGCATAGCCCAGCAGGGTGGCTGCAGCTTCATCAGCGAACACATTCTCTTCAGTTGCTTCGAGGTCTGACGTGTCCACACTACGAGCTTCACTTTGAGCTCTTGCAGACGTATCGTACAGATGAACCCGCCGCCTGTAGTGATAGCTCACAGGGACCTTACAGAAAGAAATGCATGAAAATACATTACATTATAAGACAAGAGTACAGTGAACACATCTCCTGTTAATTATTATTGAGTCAGATTGACTATAGTATGTTTTGTCTGTGTTCAACCACACCCTGACTGTATATAAAGATTTATTGAGATGTGCCACTGCATTTTGTGTTGGATCTAACATTCAGCACCATCTTTTCTGTTTGGAGCCAGAAGCTTTCAGAAAAGAGTGATGCCTCTGAAAACGCGACACGTTACCTCACACCAGAGGTTAGCTGCATAAAGCTGCACCACAGACCTGCACCTGCCGCACTCTTTATTTATTAATTTGGATTCACATTAGTTTCCACCAGAGCAGTTGTTAGTCTTTCTGGGGTCACAATATCAACACACACCACAAAATCTTAAATAATCACATATAAAAGTATCTCATTAAATAATAACTGAAGGTATTATAAACATGAATATAGTCATTCTAGACAAAATAAGCCAGAAACAATGGTGAGCCATGCTCTTTTGATCATGTTCAGGCGTATAAATGTATTTTTATGAGTTTCTTAAAGGTGAGTTTGCTGGATAATTCTCTAAATGTGTGAGGTAATTTGTATTTTACACACTTTTGAGTGAATTTTTAGCTGTCATGCTCAAGCAACTATCTGGTAAATAACTTCTAAGGTGAATAAGTTTATCACGACTGACTTTGTGTCACTGTCAGTTGGTTAAAAATCAAGACGTCATGTCACCGAGTTCAGACATTATCCAAAAATCCATCCTACACACCTTCTGCAGTTCCTTTATCGAGGATAGTCTGTGTTTCTCTTTCATCTGCTGGTAACAAAAGAAACCAACATCTGTTCCGAAATCACTGGACTGCACCTCTGAAGGCTAAAGGTCTCTATGAGCAGCTGGTCCTGACAAGGACAGTATCTTTGTCTTGGCATGTGAATGATCGCAATGACTGCAATGTGAAATACTTTGACATTTATTTATATACATTATTTTTATTTTTAACGTACTGTTGCAGTGGCACTGTCAGCTTAACGTAGCCTGACACAGCTCTTATGCTACCACAACACCACAGTCCTGATAAAGCAGATTAGCTGAGTTTTAAAAGCCTCAACTTTTAATAGATACTATGTTTTTTCCTCACCACCTGGTACTGCTACAGCCAACTTTAAGATTTACAAGAACATTAGAACTACTTTGTTTGACACGTTGATATCTGTTGTTTGTGTTACTCTACTGTATGGCCCTACATAACGGCAGGTGAAATAGAGGTGAAAGATGCAATAATCACTCGGATGGAGGTAGCATACAGAAAATCTTTCCTCAGTGGTAGTCAGGATGGGGCCCTTTGAGTCTACACATGAAGAGTTACAGAAGTAATTGGGTAAAGTTTGAAAAAAGTTAATGTGTCAGAACACTTCAACAGCATTTTCTGTTTTACAGCAAATAAATGTCGCTATAAATCATCACCTTGAAAGAGTGCAGTGTCTGGACTGGAATTGGCTCCAGGCTGCCGTAGACAAAGTCCTTGTCCCTCGGTGTACAGGCCGCCATTTGCCCGAAGGAGACCAGCATGCGCCCATGATGCACCACGTACATGTTGTACTCTTGTGGGGTGAGCTGATCCTTTAGACGCTCCAGCACCCCGTCCTGCCACGGTGCCAGTCCGGTCTTACTCGTGTCTGATGAAGGGAAGTTCTGGGCCGCAGCATTGTTTTCTGCACATGTTTTGTCCTGCCTCTGAGCCTCCTTTGGATCTCCAGCAGTCTTGGTCTTCGCCTTCTCTCCGGGTTTAGGGTTTTGTTGGGGATTGTTGAGGTTTGCCTCAGCAACAGCACAGCCACGTTTCTCCATGCTGAACATCATCTCACACATGTTGTATTTCTCTTTGCTTAGGCCTGAAGCCTCTTCTTCAACATTATTCTCACACAAGCCGTTTACAGGGAGATCTACAGGATAGAAGTAAAGACAACAGATTAGAAATGGGAAGACACTGCAAGAAAGAAGCTGAAAATTGATACTCCAAACCAACAAAAAACAAAAACTACTGTTGTATTCCTAAAGCACCTGAAGATATGGTTTCAAATCTGACTAAATAAGCAACACTCAAAGTTGGAAGCATCCCTAGCTCACTGTGGGTGGTTTAATCAGATTTGACTGATGCGTCGACTAAAATAACCGTCTGGCAGAAAACAGTGTAATAGTTTGGAACCACAGCACCGATAATGAGTATAACTGAGAAAATATTCACAGGTTTCAGGTTTTCATGGTCTTTTAGGCGACTCCTGACTTTATGATTCATTATCTTAGAGGAGGCGTCTTATGAAAAGTGGTTATTTGATGTCAGACGAAAGCAGCAGTATGATTCACCTTCACTGGTTTCTTTGACACCATTCACAAACCCTCCGACTGCCGTTTCCTCTTTCTTCTCATCCTTTACTTCCTCCTCTTCTGCCTCCATCAGCTGTGGATAGATGGGCTTCATTTTCAGGCGGCTGTATAGATCTGACTGATCCACCAGAGCCATGGCAAGATCCACAGGCTCCCCCAGTGCCTCTCTTTCCTTCATTACATTATCCTGCAGGGCTTTGAAGTTGTGTGGGTTCGTGTCATCGGTCAGCCAGCGAAGCCACTCCATGGAGCAGGTCACCACGCTGGCCGGACACACCTGGAGGTGAGCAGCCCGAGAGGATCGGGGCAGCTGGACCGGGCAGCCGAACTCAGCGTTGATGCAGGGCACCCTCACATTAGGGCAGAGCAGCAGGTGATCCTCCTCTTTGCACAGGTGGAAAAGGGCACCGCAGTGCAGACGGCAGGGGATGACAGCACAGCTAACAGAGACCTCCACCCGAGTCCTGCAGCGTCGACTGTAGCAGGAATCACAGTGAACATGCTGTCGCACCCTGGAGGCCCGAGCACGATGACTCTGGATCGGATGAGGAAATAAAACAGAGGTGCCAACCAGGATGAAGGAAAAATATAAAGTAATACAGCACAATAGAGCTTAATCTTTAATCCAACAACAATATTTATATAGAAAATATAATATATACTTATGTATGTTAATGGGGTGGACAAAATATCAGGAGCAATTTTAAATGAAATGCACCACAATCAACTGTCATCTCAGTAAAAAAAACACACAAAAAAAACACCTTTTTGACAACATCAACACAAATTGAAAAAGCTTCTATGCTGAAAGTAGATCTTATGCCAGAATATATGCTGTTGACCCGGACTGCATTACATTTTACAGGTGTACCTAATAAGAGTGGGTCATATGGAAAATCTGTGACTCACCATATCCACAGGACTTTGTAACCCTGCAAAATAATACAGAACATTTTTAAAATTGACATATAAACCTGTGACATCAGCCCTAAACAGTGAATCACAGGCCAATTATGATAATCTTTTTCTGCTTGTGAAAATAAAGCAATGTCTTCTTAGGATCCATCATCACTGGTGTCAGATCATTTTGGCAAAGTTAAGCACAGAGTACCCAAAAGTGTAATTCACAAGAAAACAAGAACTGTGTAGCTACAGCCAGCAGCTCTGCAAAAAGAGTTAAACCCTAACATTGTCATGCTAAGATGCTCACAGTGAAACCGCTAACATGCATTAATTTAGCATTTTAGCATGCTAACATTTGCTAATTGTCACTGAAAACAAAGTACAGCTGTACATTTTTAGCTGGTGTTTTGTCATCTGTGGACCAAATGGAGACACAATGGAAATGTAAATGAAAATCACTGTAATTAATTATGAGGGGGGGCATGAATGTTTTTTCATAGCAATCCATCCAATAGTTGTGAAGATATTTCGCTTGAAAGTAAAAAATGTGGCAGTTGGGGATCTTCAAAGTCACTAGACTGAATTCTCTTGTGAGTGTCTGTGTTAAATTTCATGGTGATCAATCCAGTTGTTGTTGAGATATTTCAGTCTCGACTGTTAGACAGGTACTGCTAAACTTACAGACATAACATGACTAAAATTCAAAGGTTAGACAACCATTTTTTTTCTTCATTTCCTATCCTGTTATCTCTTGATCCCTCAGATTTACAGTTTACAGATTACTCAGTACATGGATCCTCAATAGATCCATGTACTGTGGATCTATTGAGGGTCAGTAACCAGCAACAGACCACACAACAAATTAGCTGCACAAAAAGACAGAAAAGTTATGGAAAACATTGTTGCACAGGTGCAGCAGTGTTTGTTCTTCATGCATGAACCATAAATGTTAGTTGACTCCACAGCACTCTTATAAACGTATATTAAAATCTACTCTGAGCCTGCATTGTTTAGTTTCATGTCCTCTAAAAGCACATTAAATATATTTACCTTCTCAACTGTATTACTTATCCAAGTAGTTTCACTGTACTTCTTATAGTTTAGAGCAAACAAGACAGACAGTAGCAAAGTATTTTAACACATTAACAATAGGATTAAAGCTTCTAGACAAATTTCTTACCAAGTTGCCACCACAGACGTGTCTCTTTGGTTTTATAATGTTGCTTCGCTCCCTGTGCTCTTTGAACTAGAAGGTTATAATTAGACAAGAGAGTACGAAACACATTCAGGAGGAGAAATAACTCCCCCCTCTGAGTCTAACTCCCAGCGACAGCCGCCAAACTTTATGAAGAAGTTTGCATGTCTTCCTTCTGGGCCTGACTTTATGTGTCTAAACACCTGTTGTCAGACTAAAAAAGCCATCCTCTGTTAGAATAAATGCAATAAAATGCACACTAATGGTGCGATTATACCAAAATCTCCACTAGAGGACACTGTTTGGATTAGAAATAAACATTTTTTCCCTGCAGGTTGAAATCCATAGTAAGTAACAGTACAATATGAATCAGAGTGAAGAAGGTGAGACAGAAGTTTGAAAAAAGGGCTGATTTAGTGATGCCTCTTGAATGATCCCCATTTTCCCTTTTTCTCAACCTAATCCAAACCAAAAATCATCGTCCTCGACCCTCCAGGGTGCAAAGACACTGATTTTTCAGAGGGCTGGTAACCCAAACCATGCTACTGACGACCGGCGTAACATTTCTCGGTCAGTCTATTTATAACACGCACACATAACACACACTCACAGACACTTGGTCTTTAAAAGTACAAGACAGACTACAAGGAGAATGACTCTCTCCAACTCTTGGGCTGCAATTCACTCTTTTTTATGACTTCTATGCCACAGGACTCTGCTGGTAACCTGCCATTGTGGGTTCACACGTAGTTGTTTCAAGCTGATTGTACTGAGAGATTCGTAGCTTCCGCTGTGTTTGCAGGACAGACCTGCAGCTTCAGATAAAGAAGCCTGACGCCAGAGGAACTCAAGGATGGTATGAATTTTATTTTGCAACTGCAAGACCAAATGTTGTTTAGAAACATAAAGTTTTATTTGACTTTAAGTAGCTTTATGGTTGTTAACAGTCCACACTCACATCATATAAAGTATATTATGTTCTTCACCTCTCCATTGAAACTTTGCATGAAATGAAACTCTATATTTTTATTGGCTGAACTATTACACAAAATAAAATACTGACATATTTTTCATATTTGGCAAGATTCAGATTAGATCTTAGGATGCAGAATTTTACATTAAGTTGAACAATTTTTGGTAGCACAAGTTAGCAATTTGTTACTCACCCATGTGCCTGTGGGGTTAATTGGGGTTAAAAGTCTAGATTTGCAACACAAATGCTAAGTGACCGTGCAAATGTACTTGTAGTGCAAATATAATATTGAAATGCGTTATGTTTACTGTGTCCACTGCTTAAAATCTTTAAAAAGGGTTGCTTTAGTGACGTCTCTTGATTGTAACAATTAATCTGCTCTCTTGTTTTTCCTTTTTTCCACCCTACTCCAATCCAGAGTCATCGTGCTCGGGCCTCCAGGGTGAAAGAGCATGTCCACTGTGATTCCTGCTACAGTCGGCGCTGCAGGACTCGGGTGGAGGTCTCTGTTAGCTGTGCTGTCATCCCCTGCCGTTTGCTCTGCGGTGCCCTTTTCCACCTGTGCAAGGAGGAGGATCACCTGTTGCTCTGCCCTAATGTGAGGGTGCCCTGCCTCAACGCTGAGTTTGGCTGCCCGGTCCAGCTGCCCCGATCCTCTCGGGCTGCTCACCTCCAGGTGTGTCCGGCCAGCGTGGTGACCTGCTCCATGGAGTGGAACCGCTGGCCGGCCAACGACGCCCATTCTTATCCAAACACAGAGCTGCATGAAAACCTGCTCCGAGAAAGAGAGCAGGGGGGATGTCTGGATCTGGCTTTGGCCCTGAAAGACCAGGACTGCCTGTTTCACTCCATGAAGATGAGGAAACTGTTCCCAGAGATGATCCAGACTGCAAAAGAAGAGATGGAAGAACAGAGGAGGGAAAGGGAGAGGAGGAAGGAGAAAGAGAATAAGAAAAAGGCCATGTTGAAGAAGGAGGCAGCAGAGAGGGAAGCTGCAAAAGAAGCCAGTGCTAAGTCCTGGCAGTCTTTCGACCTGTTTCACCTTCAAAACTCTCATGAAAAAGAGGAGGAGGATGAAGATGAGGATGAGATTGAATATCAGCCAGTGCTAACTCAAGAGGAGAGAGAGGCTCTGGCCTGGTCATCAGAAGTTGATGTTAGCATGTTGGACAGGTACAGTGCCTATGAGCACATGTTCAGTATGGAGATGGGCGGCTGCAAGACAGCTGGAGGGGCAGCTACAGGAGGCAGAGGACAGAGTCTGCCTGAAGTCAGGGGGAAAGGCCTGGGCACTGTTATGGAGGAAGATACCTGTATGGGCGCCACAGCATCAAACACCTGCACATTGGTGAGCAGTGCATGTACCTCCTCTAGTCTTACTGGAAAGCTCAGGAAGAAGACCTTTGTGTATGGACACGTGGAGCCGATGAAGATTATCACTGTCCGCACCTTTAAAGTCCCAACCAGCTTCTCTGCCAGGCACTCCCGCATCCGCAACCCTAATTTCTACAAGAGAGAGAGTGCAGCTGTGGATACCAGCGACCTTGGAGTAACACTAGAGCAGATGCCAGTGTGGGAGGAGGTTCAGGTGAGGCAAAGAAATTTTTGTAAAAATGCCCTTTTTAGACTAATGAAAGTCTTTGGCCACTTCTGTGAACACAACACTGACATGAATCTCCTTTTAAAGTTGCAATTTCATCTATTAGTGAACATATGCTTATTTACATTTGCAGCAGACACAACAGGATTTATTTGGATGAATATAAGTCTTAACTCTCCTTTTAGCTCTGTAAGGTTAAATTTAGCTGAAAGTCTGTCAAGCCAGAGAGAATTGCACTTTTTTTCCCCATCTCACATCATATTAACCTGCCACAGAAGAAAGCAAAGCTGCAACACTTAGTCAAGGAGTCATTCAATAAAATCTTAGTAAACAACAATTTTATAATATATTTCACTTAAGTCAGTTTTTAAGTCAGGTTTAGGACTGTTGGGTGGGGAAAAAAAAGTAATTTGAAGAATGTGACTTTCTTTATGCTATACAGAACTGTGTGTGTGTGTGTGTGTGTGTGTGTGTGTGTGTGTGTGTGTGTGTGTGTGTGTGTGTGTGTGTGTGTGTGTGTGTGTGTGTGT
>OMNN01052825.1:0-12914 GCA_900302755.1 Chromis chromis
CTCAGGGTGTCCTATGGGGTCTGGCACCAGGACGTTGGCAGTGGATCCTTTGGGTACTCTGGCTTGTGCAGTGGGGCCTCTGTCAATCAAACTTGTTCCACTGCATCCTGTTGATGCTTGATCAGAATGGGGTCTAGGAAGTTTGGAGGTCAAATAAACATCTTGGGCCATTGTCATGTTCCTCTAGATGTTCCTGATTGGTTGATGTTTTTGCCATGTGGTGGGGTGCATTTTCCTGCGGGGGTAGGCCAGTGACATTTGGGATTGCCATTTGCATGAGGGTGTGTGCTTGTTCTGGGACAATGTTTAATTGGGTGTCTAAGTCTCATCAACACAGATGCCACAATCCAAGGTTTTCCAGCAGAACACCACATAGTACCAATATGATCAATGTTATTCACTTCACCTGTCAGTGGTCATAATGTTGTGGCTGATCGGTGTATATTATATTGCTGGCAATTCTGTACCTTATGTAAAGGAGATGCACCGTCATCGTCACAGAGCATTGGATCGGCTCTGTGCTGCAGAAGGAGTTTAACTACTTCCAGATGACCACAGTAAGCTGATCGATGGAGAGGTGTGGCACCGCCTGGTGTTTGGGGAGATGCACAGGCACCATTCTCAAGAAGAAACTTGCATACAGCAAGATGACCACTGCGACTTCCATAGTGCTACAAAACAAAAAACAGGAAAACAATGAATGCATGAGCACAGTTCACATTAGGGCTGAATGAATTGGGAAAAATATTAAATTGTGATATATATTTTTAAAGACTTACTACCGTTCAATATTCACCGCGTAATAGATCTAAAACATGTGATGAAGCATTACCACATGACACACCAGGAATACACAGTATAACTTTGTAAAACCACTTTCACATCAGTCTAAACCCTGGGTCAGACGCACTGTGTAACATACATCTTAAACTGCAGTCTTTGAGATTGCATTGATTCAAACTTTTGCCTTTGTCTACACAGCAAACTCACCAAAGCTGTGTATCCAGCTGCGTCTCTCAGATTAGGTTCTGTCCCTTTCTGGACCAAGGACTTTACTCTCTCCAAGTCCCCATCCATTGCAGCAGACCAGATACCTGAATAGATAGATGACACAGAACACAGCACGGTACTTCACTGACTGATCCATCAAATCCACACACAAAAAACCCCCCACTGCTGGTCCTTAGCACTTTATGGCAGGTGCAACACTTTCAATGAGAGAAAACACTGACATGTACCACTCTAAAACTACAGTATCATAACACTCTAAATACCACTATTTAATTCGGGCACGGAATAGCTGTCACATGAATGCAAACCTCGTTCAAAGTCCATTTCATTCAGCGTCTGGCAAACACTGGGAGAGGAGACTGGGTGGGAGCAACACGAGCAATGCTGTCTGTCAGACATGGTGTTAAATGACACTAGTGCTCGACAACTTTGTGCTGCTTTACCACCACCACCAGGACTAGCTTCCAAACAAACGAACCCAAATAATGACTTAACGACTCAATGAATGCGTAATTAAAGATAGGACAAATAGAAACGTTATTTTAGAATTCATAATACAGCTCAAAAACGCAAATAGCAGATGTTTTTAAGAAGGAAAACCCGAAAAACTTGAGGATGGCTAAACGTTGACACCAGACCCCCAGACGTATGAAACGTGCTTACGTATGACTCTCTGACCAATTACAGCGCAGCAAAGGAAATGATGCCTTCAGGTGCACTCAGATTTGTCCCGATTGCCTGTCAGCATTTGTTAAGACAAATAAACAGCAACACTTATCTGTATGTTATGGTGGCATGATAATCATAAAATGTGTATTATTGCGATGACAAAAATTTATCACACTGTTTATATCTACACATCACTAAAAACCTACAAATCAGTTATCAATCGCTGCTATGACTCACGTTATCCGCTCCCATAATTCCATATTTTCCCGAAGGTTTGGAATGCATCTTTTTGTCTCGTGTTGTTGTCTGATGCAGCTAGCTAACCAGCCTCATTTGTTTCGGCGTCCAAGTAGTTAGCTAGCAAAAAAAGCTACGTTATTTAAAAAAAAATTAAAACAAAGTGCTTATAACCAAAGCGCATAAAGAATGAGAAGAGTCACTTTATTTGTTAACGGGACATCTAAAAATGGCAAGGTGGGTGAGAAGTCAGGCTGTCCAGTGAGGCAGCTCGGGCCGCAGAATGACTGGCTTTTTCCACTGAACAGAGTTGTTGGTGATGGATAACTGACGCTAACCTGGCACTGACACTAGTTCGTGTTATGTGCAATGTAGTCCTGTGAAGTCGAGGTTACTGTTAGCCTTTCTGACATTCTTCCCACTGCTAAACCGTTAGCTTATCTTCTGTTTACACTGCCAACTGCGACTCATTAATCATGTATGAGACTGGAGGGACCCATTTTGTTTAAATTCCACAACAACTCCTTGATTTTTGTCTTTTCTTTTCAGGTTGTAGCAGTTTACGGGACCTTGTCCGACTTACTATCTGTAGCCAGCAATAAGTTAGGAATCAAAGCCTCCTGTTTGTACAATGGAAAGGGTGGTCTCATAGATGACATTGCTCTCATCAGGTAAGCTCGTTTAATGACAACAAATTCAGACAGGTGACAATTTAAAGGTAAAACCTGAACCCTTATGTTGTGGGGGGCATTTTGCTGCCATGATTTAGATCGATTTGTCCCCTCAGAGAGAAGGGCCACTGCAAATCAATATAAAGGCTGACAATCCAAAGGGCACAAGGGGTCACTAAATGGTTTAATGAGTATGAAAATCATGTGACCTTCACCAGCTCTCAACCCAACTGCACACCAATGGGGAATTGTAAATCTACATGCTGGTGGTTATACACCAAATGAGGGAATATATCTTATCTTTTGGAAGGATGGTGTTCATACCTTCAGTAGAGTTCCAGGGACTTGAAGATTTAACGTCAAGGCACACTGTAGCTGTACTAGTACCACATGGTGACCCAACACCTTACTAAGACACTTGATGTTGTTTTTCCTTTACTTGGTCACCCGTCTGTATGTTCAAACAATAATGGACGCCTCATTGTGTGTTTCATTTGTCCATCTGTGCTTCTAACAGAGATGACGATGTGCTGTATGTGTCTGAAGGAGATCCATTTATTGGTGAGTGCTGTCTCGTCATCTGCAGGAGTCCCATCCACTGTCATTGAAAGTGTCCACATGGTTTCAGCAACTCTTTATTTTCTTTTGTTGTTGTTTTTTATACAGATCCTCAAAATGAAGCCAAGGTTTCATCTGATCCGCACGGAGCACAGACAGACTGGCTGACTCTTAATATTGGTGGGCGTCTCTTCACCACCACCAGGTATCTGTGGTTTAAACACTGTTTACACTAGCAGTAAACACATTACAAGAGATTTCCAAATGACCCTCTGTACTGTTCATTTCGTCTGTTTTCTGTTTGCTGAATGTGTGTGTTTCGTGTTCAGGAGCACCCTCGTCAGCAAAGAGCCAGAGAGCATGCTTGCCCACATGTTTCGGGAGAAAGGTACCAGGACTAGCCGATCAATGAGCTTTTCATTTTTTGCATATGTGAGACATCTTTAATGGGTTTTGTCACCTTCTGTGTTTGCCTCAGATGTGTGGGGAAACAAGCAGGACAAACACGGGGCTTACCTGATTGACCGCAGCCCTGAATACTTTGAGCCTATTCTCAACTACTTGAGACACGGTCAGCTCATTATGAATGAAGGCATGAATATACGAGGTAATCTTTTTGAGGAGGTCTAAACGATGAAATCTACATAAGTCACTATAAAGAGGGCTATAAAATAAAATTCCCACAGTACATTCTTGAATTAATCAGTAGACATTGGTCTCATTGCCCTGAATGTCTTCCAGGTGTCCTTGAGGAGGCTCGGTTCTTTGGAATTGAGCAGCTTGCTGAACAGCTGGACGTAGCAATCAAGGTAGCATTAAATATGGTAGATTAATTGTTTACATAAATAATATAATCACTCCTTTGAGTGCATTGTGACTTACAAAGTGATTGCCTCCAAAACAGAACTCACAGCCCCCTGAGGACCACTCTCCCATTTCCCGCAAAGAGTTTGTTCGCTTTCTTTTGGCAACACCGACCAAGTCAGAGCTCCGCTGTCAGGTATAGCCAAGTGAAAATGTGTTAATTCACCCCATCATGGCACCATATCAGGTTAATATTTGTCACTATTGCTCTTAATGTTTTAGGGACTTAATTTCAGTGGCGCTGATCTGTCCCGACTCGACCTGCGCTATATCAATTTCAAGATGGCAAATCTCAGCCGCTGTAATTTGACACACGCCAACCTGTGCTGTTCCAATCTGGAGCGGGCTGATCTTTCTGGAGCCAACCTGGACGTAAGTGTGAAAACTCTCTCCTTGGTGGCAATTAATGTGTTATTTGCATATGCAGTATCAGCAGACACATGGTAAGTGCAGAACCCACATTGGATAAATAATCTCTCTGTGGAGAAACAAATGTTTCTTTCTTCAAAGTTTTGTCATTTTTGTGATTTAATTGTTGGCTTTCCTGCTTGTGAGCATTGGACTTGGCTTATGGTTTTTGGTCACTTCACACCTGCTGCCCCCTCAGTTGTGTGGAAGAAGGGCCATTCTGTTCTTTAACGTGTTTGCCAATGGCACACACCTCCTCTCACTTTCACTTTATTCAAAAACAACAAGCAAACTATGTTTTCCACAATCTGGACACTTTACAGACATTTTTATTTTGTTGGACGTAGCTCAATATGAACCCAAGTATATCGTGAATACTTTTGTTGTTAAAAGGGTGCCAACTTACAAGGGGTGAAGATGCTGTGTTCCAATGCCGAGGGAGCTTCTCTCAAAGGATGCAATTTTGAAGATCCATCTGGACTGAAGGCCAACCTGGAAGGTAATCTATCACAGTTCGTCATCAAAGAACATATGGTCCCACATTTATGTTCTCATTTTAACACAATATTTCTGTCATAAGGTGCTAATCTGAAAGGAGTTGACATGGAAGGAAGCCAAATGACCGGTATCAACCTGCGTGTGGCCACTCTCAAAAACGCAAAGCTGAAGAACTGCAACCTGCGGGGAGCCACTTTAGCAGGGACGGATTTGGAGGTAAGTTAAGGCTTTCACAAGGGATTATCTCCAAAACCACCTTTTGAAGTTGACTCAGATGGCAGGTTTATGAAAACTTCCCACAGCCCATAATAATGAAACATTCAAATATGAATAAAGTTCCATTGTAAGTCATTGTTAATATACTATGTATTTTGCCACATGCCGGATCTTTTGCTAAAATGGCTGTATCAGTGATAGCTTAGCAGCAGTATCCACAGATTTTATGCTAAACCAAGGTTGTATCTTTCTGTAAATATATAAGCAGTTAATACAGTGGGTACAGTAAATATAGTTTTTGGTAGAATAAAAGATTGTGTGTGTTTGGGTGGACTTTGCCTCATTTTTGAAGAAGAGGACTAGCTGAAACTCTAGTATGTGATAATCAATATATCAAATTTATTGCTGTTTTCTTAGTTTTTATGACTGTTAGACTGTTGGTTGGACAAAACAAGCAATTATCTCTTATGTCTGTATATTCTGTATGTTTAATATGCTGTAGGTTACTTGAATTTCCCTTGGGATCAATCACTACAGTGGACCTTTGTCATGTTTTTCAGATATTTCATATAGTAAAGTGATTATTCATCAAGTTACAGCCATATTAGCCTTCTGAACCCCACAGTCTCTTGATAAATCAAGTAATTTTGGAGATTTTTCTTTTTTTAAAGAACATATTTCTTTCAAATCTGTTGTTGATGTTTTGGGTTTAGAGGGTTAATTGGTAATACAAATTGTTAGTTGTTGCCTGACATATTTCTTTGGCAGGGATTAAATGTATGAATACTTTCCAACCTGCTTACATATAACTTTAATGATACATTACTGATCCTCTGTTACATTGGAAGTTTTTCAACTAACCTGTTTAATCCTCCTGTCCAGAACTGTGACCTGTCTGGCTGTGATTTACAAGAAGCCAACCTGAGAGGCTCCAATGTGAAAGGAGCCATCTTTGAAGAGATGCTGACCCCTTTGCACATGTCACAGAGCGTCAGATAACTCAACACGCACCTGCACATCCAGTGTGGGCCACAACTGGCTTCCTTTATGCTGTTTTCCTCCAGCCTCTCTTACAGTATATTCCTCTTCTTTCAATCTCTCTTTACCTGTATGCCGTACAGGTATTTGTATGCACATCCCTGGCATTCCACCAATATTATGTTAGCTTTAAATATATTGCACTAGAATTTATCCAGGGTTGTCTATGTATGTATGTTTGTATGGTAGGATGTTTTGAAATGTTCAGCTGCATATATCACCAAAACAAAGAAATGTTACTAGTGTGTATAGATGTATTTGGATCCAATCCATACTTGTTTTATGTTTTGCATAATTTATATTTACTTCATGTTACTTGACATGCTAATAGGAGTCAAAATCAGATTACCTGTGAGCAGTGAAGTTCAGAGCATTGAGCTTCACTGGATGCTGCTGTAGCAGAAACAGAAGTGGTTATTTACCTATAACTGTGTCAATATATATTCCTCTTTAAGTATGAAACTTAATTTTGCTGGATACAACATATTATAAAGAAAGCAATGCAAGCCAAAGCCATATGATAGCACAGTCTAAAAGGCTAAAAGTGCTGTTAGTGCACCGTAAAACTATGCGACAGGCTAGTTTTAAACACAGCTTGGTTATGCAATATGTGATTTAGAGCTGTGCGGTTTCTCCTTTCCTACTTTAAAATATTGCTTTCTTAAGCTTTCCCTTGTTTGTGAATCTACCTCTTTTATTAATCCGGTGTGTGAGTGATCCACAGTTGCATGCATTTGAATGTGGCACGGCTTACTGTAACGTTTATATATGTTATTCGTTATTCTGCAGATTCCCATTATGAGGAGATAATCCAGCCAGAAAGCCATTTTCATGTGTTGATGTTGTCAAAGTGGGATTGCCTGGAAAAACATGCTCTGTGTATCTATGTATATCACTTAATCATGCTTTGAACCTATTTGCACAAGTATATGTTAACTTGTAACATGGTATACCCTTTCACCAAAAATGTTTGGTGCTTGTAATCCTATGTAAATCAAATCCAGTGCTTCCAAGATTTCCCCAAAAAGTCGTTGTTAGAGTAGGCAGGTGTTGTCAGCTGTTTTTATAAAGGTTGTCTCTTCAGTTTCTATTAGACAGTGTATGTTTGCATGTGTGAAGAGCTAGGCTTGTCTTTGACTGGTGAAATTTCTCTGGCTGCAGCTCAAAGCTGCTCCGATGCAATAGCATTCACTCAGTTAAATAGTAGGTACCCAGCCTGTGAGAATGAACGATGAAGGCAATCATATTGTGTATTTCACATTGAGTGTGAAAATCAATGGAGGAGCTATGGTTATTTATTTTAATACATCTCACTGAATGCAATATGGGGCAGAGGTTGATTTGTGTTTGAGGCAGGGAGCGGTGTAGCTATCCCTGACTATAATTATTGCACTCGACCATGGAAATACGTTTCCATAAATGACTGTTATAAATAAACTGCTATGAAGAAGAAGAAAAAGACTTTGTCATCTGTTTTTTTTCATTTTGTATCTCGGTTATGAATGAATGTACATTAAAAATGCATCTCAGGCAGAATATGACTGGAAGTAGCTGAAAGTGGCTGATAGTTTGTGGAACACTATGTAGCTTGTTACTTTTGTGGAAGTCACACACCAGATGTAAGCTTTTAAACAGCTCTGCGGGTTTCCAGTGTTGCCAAGTGTTGCTTAATCCCACTTTGTGGCCCCCTGTAGTGAAGTGGTGGAGGAAATGAAGCGGCATAGGCTTATATAAACCTCCGAAAATATGCATGCAGCAGGATTCACAGAGGACAGCAGACGAGAATAAATCGGAGAAGTTCCCTGCCTCATGCACAGGAGGTAAAAAAGTACTGCTGTTTGGGGTTTACCTAAAGAAAAAAATAGATCACAAATATGTTATGTGTGCAATCTGAAGCTGTTATTTCTTTCCTCAGAATGGCTACAACAACCCTGGCACTGTGGCTGCTGCTTGTGGTGACAGTGTTGCCGTCTGGCAGCTGTCAGCACTGGTCCTATGGACTGAGCCCCGGAGGGAAGAGGGAACTGGACAGCTTTCCTGACACACTGGGCAACGTAAGCATTTCTCTCACAGCTCCTCTCACTTTCTGTAAACCTTGGCTGCTCCTCGTTGGTTTTCCACATATTCATTATGATGTTCTTTTTCCTTCAACAGATAGTTGAGGGGTTTCCACACATGGACGCACCCCTCAGTGCTTTTGGTTGTGCAGATGAGTCACCTTACTCCAAAGTTTTCAGAATAAAAGGACTTCTTGTAAGTTTTGCTCATTTAATGTTTTGAGTTTAGTTTTTTCTAATGCATCTCTCATTACTGTCAAAGAGCCAGCGTTGATTCTCACTGATTTTTTCTCTTGTGTCTTTTAGGGGAGTTTAACCAACAAGGAAAATGGACACAGAACATACAAAAAATAATGAATATTTGATTCTACAATAAATTATTATATTAGCATGTCATGATTGTTGTGATTATTCCATATTTGGTAGGTTGAGGCTTTAGTTACAGGTTTGTGGTGGCTGTTGACATTTAGATCCTCATCAGTGATTGCAATGAGATTCTTGTTCTCGATGTTGGTTTTCTGTGCTTTGGATTCAAGGTTAGCACTAAGCTCTTCCTTCTTTAATACCAATGCTGCCCTCCTTAAAAACATTAATAAGAATATAAATTCTATAAATTAAAAATATGTGTGCGTTTGAAATATAATTCACCCAATATTAAGCGTAGAAAATTCTGTACGCAAAGCACAAAATCTTTCACGTTCCTCCGTAAGTCTCAAGTTCAGCTCTGGATGATAGCGAAATGTCCCACAGGAGGCGGGTCTATGTATCAATTTAGGCAATTGTTGATTAGAGTTATGAGATGACATCCAATCTAACCAATCAGCGTCCTCAAATTTAACCCAAAAAATGCGTTGATTTTATCCTCCCAAGGAAGCAACTGCTAAAATCAGAACGTAACTCCCCGGGCGCCATTTTAACTACGTGACCGTGGCGAGCAGACTGACAGACCCAGCCCTAACTCGGTAAAGTCTCTCCTCCAAGATTGTTTTTCGTGAAGACCTTCGGCTGAGAAGTGAAATAGCTCAGCCCAGATTGACCTGACCTCACTATCCGATGGCAGGCTATCGAAAAGGGGAGGTAGTGGCTGGTAAACCGGAAAGGCCTAGCTAGTTGAATGCAGTCATGCTAATGTCCTATTCTACTTTCTGTGTTAGCTTTTTAAAACAACGGAGCATGTCCAGCCTGAACAATTCTTGGAGTTACAGAAAGCAAAGAAACAAGAAAACCGGGAACACTTGGACTTTTTTTTTTAAAGCTAGCAGTTTTAGGGAAGAGTGAATTTCGCTATGCAGGTGGACGGCCACAGGAGGACATGGCCTTGTTCTAACAGTCGCTCGGATGAACCACCATGCTTTGACCAGTACATAGACAGTCCAGAGCCTTTGCACCTCCAATACTCCGCTGTAAACACTGTAGGAGCATGAAGATGACCCCATGCAGTACTTCCAGACCAGCAGAGACTTTGAGAGACAGGTGGCTTTGTGAGGATGCCTGACTAAGATGCTTTCTGGATATGCTATTCAAACAGAACATCAACCCTGCCCTCAGTAAAGCACTTCTACAGATCTTTTCAGCATGTTAACAACCAGGTATCAATCAGCCAGTTTCAATCAAAGCATCTGGACTTGCTTGAGTTTGTATACAATGCAGTTTTACGTTCTCTACCCAGGAAGAACAGAACCCCTTCAGACCTGGCCACAAAGGGCCCTAACAAACCCCACTGTGAAAGGGAAGGACCTAACAACTCCCATTGGCTCCATTCACACCTGGCCACAACGGGCACCAATGGATCCCATTGTGAGAGGGAAGGACATAACGACTTGCATAATGAGGCGAGGGGCAACACACCCAGCAGACAAAAGCTTTAATAGTGTTAATGTCTCCTGAAGAGTATAAAAACCTGGAACTCCCAACCAGTCAGTTTAGAACTGATGAAGCCTCTTTGATGAGAAGTGAAACGTTTTTGACAAACTCAAGCAAGTCCAGATGCTACGATTGAAACTACGAGGATAACCATGACCTGGATGACTGAGAACCTTCACAGACATGTAACAACCAGGTAAATAATTGTGTTTACTCTTGACTAGCTGTTGCTGTAACATGAGTTGCTCACTTCCAACAGTCTAGTTTCAATTCACAAACATGGTCTATATTACATGTTTTGTAATACACTAAAATCACCAGTGACCATGATAACATGTCTCAATGTTTTGATATAAATATGATTTTCTACTTTATTTCATGTTTGAATTAAATAATTATTATTTAACTGCAAAGTTGTAATGTGTGTTTGAACGTTCACCTTTTTCATATCATACTGGGATGTGAGTTGAAACTGATTACATGTGGCACAGTCATACCTAGAAAATTTTCCACCAGGCACCACTGGCTAAAAGCAATGTAATGTACATATTCTTGTTAGTTTTTGGTGATAAGATTGTGGTAGAAACTTTGTTACCTGAAAATGACAGGGGCTACATTAAAAAAAATCCAGAAGCAATACAAGTTAATATTCTTTGATTTTCTGAAGGCAAAATATCAAAATATTCTTTTCTTTGTCGTTTTTCCCTCAATCCACAATTGAGTCCTCACTCAGTCTAGGTTTGTGTAACCAAGCTTTTGAATACACTTAGCGTGGTATTAAATGAAAGCCGATCAGTGGTGTCAAGTAACTAAGTACATTTACAAGTACTGTAATCAAGTATATTTTGGGGGTACATTACCCAAGTATTTCCATATTCCACAACTTTGTTATTCTACTTCACTATAATTCAGAGGCAACTTTTGTGCTTCACTACATTTATTTCATAACTTTACTTGCTAGTTACTTTGCATATTTAGATGACAAATACAAAATATAATCAACAAATAAATTCAGATCTTTTTTTATTTATTTATTGGATTCAGATCTGGGAGGAACTACCCAGCAGTAAATTAAGTTTTTAAAATCACCTTCACTTTTACCAGCTGCACTGTTAAAGTGATGAACAGAATAATGGCTCAGTAATTTGACTCCAGTAATACACATTATTCTGAAATGGGTCATTCTGCATAATCAGTACTTTTACTTTCAGTATTTTAAGCATGTTCTGATACTTTTGTACTTAAAGACCTGAGTACTTCTTCCACTGTTAAAGAATATGAGTAGGTGAGAGACTTTAGTGCCATGTCGTGATACAACAGCCAAAGTCTAAAGACTTGGTTAGTGCTTGTCTTGACTGTAGTGAGCAGACTTTATTTTAGGCATGCTAAACAGTGATAAACACTTCAGCTTAATATAAGAGTTAGCTGTTTTATTCTCTGCCAGTAAAACAGACAGTTATAAGCAGCCTCATTGTGATGACTGTGATGTAATCATTCTAGAACTAACTGGTACTTTTTCTAAGCTGCAGCCACTTCACAGATCACTCACTTTAACTCAGAGACTGGACCGAGAAACACTCATCTTTGGTGGAAATATACAATCAACCACTGAACAATCATTCGTCTCTTCATAGGTTACAACCTCTTTGTTCAGCAGACATGGAGAGCAGACACAGAAGAAGAAACAAGGTAAGATTGTATCACTTGACCATGGCAAGCCTTGAAACAACCAAACTTACTACTTATTTCATTTCTTGATGTTTTGTCGAGTTTCACCAAAGGAAAGACTTCTTTTCCTTTTCTATAAACTGTATTAATGTTCATATAGCTGATGAGTTCATGTTTCACATTTTAAAATATTTCTCAATGTCAAGTGAGACAGTCTGTAAGAACCTGCTTATGACTGCACTGAGAGTTTTCTTCAGACTGTGACTCTGATGAGACATTTGTTTTCTTTGACAATCATAAAGTCAGGATATTGTTTTGCTGTTGCTGACCTGTTGACTAACAGCTGATTATACTGTAACATAATGGTCCAATTTTGAAAAATGTAAAAATGAGTACAAATCCTGATATACTAGTAAAAGCTGTCAGTTTAAAACATGACTTAGGTAACAGTAGTAAGTATAATGAGGAAAACGTACTGAAGAGTTCTCAGTGCAACAAAGGTTTCTGGTTCCCTTCTGTTACATATTATAAAATTGCATTATTATTACAATTATTATTAATATTACTGATCATTTTCTTGATAGATTAAAGAATTTATTTTTATTTTATTTTTTATGATCAGATATTGCACTTTAATTACAAAAATATTAGCATCGAAGCAGACTTGCAGTATAAAAGTGAAGGTACACGGTATGCAAAATGACCCATTTCAGAAATATCTGCATTACTGGGTTGTAATTATTGACACATTAATATGTGATCAATTTAATGTTGCAGTTGGTAGAAGTGATGCTAATTTTAATGAATTATTTTATCATGATTTAGTAGTATCTTATTTATTTATTTATTTATTTATTTTTGGTAGCATCTGTGCTCTTGCTGTTACGACAAGTAAAATTGTCTTCTCCAAAATGGCCTGGTTAATAGCCCGTTAACCAACTGTACAGTGCATCACATCTTATGTCCTTCAAACGTTGTCAAGTCAAGTGTCAACTGATCAACTCATTGTTTTAGTTGTACTGCTAGGCCGGTTTGTCGGTGACAACACATTATGTCTTTAGGGTATTTCAATTTTTTTGTTTATAAAAATCCTAATTCGTAAAGTAACTTGTAACAACAGCTGCCAGATAAATGTAGTGGAGTAAAAAAAAAGTGT
>OMNN01052827.1:2912-15905 GCA_900302755.1 Chromis chromis
AAAACAAGTAGGTGTGGCTGTATCACAGTGTTTGATCCACCACTTGCTCCGATTTCAAAAGATTAAGAACATAGTCATCCAGATCCTGTTGGTTAATGTCGCTACGTCCATCTTTTATAAAGAGCCTGTGTGATTTGGGCCAAACCAAATAATCTTCTAAAAACCAAACTATCTTCTAAAGTATTTTCCCCACCAACAATTATTAGAAATGTAAGAGGCGTCTTTGTGTAATCTGGATTCCACGTCTCCTTAATACATCCAAAAGCCCCACTTTTCACCATTTTGCTCAATGAAGTTATCAAGGGGGGGAAATTGAGCCTGCTGCTAACTGCTAGCGCTTTATTCAATAGGAACCTTATCGTTCAGCAGGAGTCCTGTTTCTAGCAAATGTTCAGCTGTTTTTGTTCTCTGCCCACTCCTGAGCAACATGTGTTTGTCTTTAACTGCTAAATGCTCCACTATATTCACCAGCTAGTCTCCAGTTGTGTGTCTGCTGTAAAAACAACTCTATGACAATGGTTCCTGATAGTTACAGCTAGACTTAAAGGGGCGCGAGCTTGTCTTGATAAAATACTCATAGCGGACAAAGATGGAGGTTTTCTTCCAACTGGCTTAAATGAAGTGAAGCATTCACACTCAGATCTTCAGACCTCATCTATCTGGTGCAGCTTTCTTTTCCAATAAGTTCCTATCAGCTCTAAAATCTCTAAGAACAACCTGCCTCAATCAGACAGCAAACTACCCTGAATGCCCCATGCTCACTGTTTGGTGATTTGTTTATAGCGTCCGCTGACACAGACTTTGACCCTGCTTTAAAATCTCAGGCCGTGTAAATACCTCAGCATAATGACATGTTTCATAGAGTGAGAGGAAAAGGCAGTTTAAAGGCCTGAAGCAGCCCAAAGCCGAGTGAACAAGCCCAGACTAAGCCCACCAGGCTCGGCCTTTTACAGTGTGAAACGTGGATGTGATCACCTCGGGGCTTTTCTAAGTGGAAGATTTTAAACACAATCCCTTTATTTTATCCCCAATTAAGTGTAAGAATTCATTGAAGCTGATAAGAATCTGTCACAAACAGAACCTTAAAATGAAATGATTTCCCTTCAACATGCAAACAACAGCCACATTTAAAGGCACCCTGTGGAGGGAGTTTGACCAGCAGCAGCAGCAGTCAGTGTTTTTAGGAGTGGAGCCCTGTTTTAATTGCATCTCCAAGCTTTCCTAGCACGAGAACACTCGTGGTTTGCAGTTGGCAAGCTAAGACATTTAGCATTGTGTTAGAGCAGAGGCAAGGACGACTGCTAGCTAGAAAATGTGGATGTAAACAATGCAGCTTTTAAACTATTCAAAACATCGACTTTGCAGATGTTCTCTGGAGAAGGGAATGCATTTGTGCCTCGTTTCCACACAGATGTCTTTGTAAAAGTCCTCCTTCTGTTTTTTTTCTGGTTCAGAATTGACCTTGTGTATGTTGACAAAATGTTACCTTTGCGGTAGATTATGTGGAGACCAGACTGTACGCATCACAAAGTTGGTAAAATAATTAGCTAACAGGCTCTTCAGTTCTTTGACTATGTTGACAGTCAAATCATGAAAATGTGTAATGAGAAAAGAGACTCATTCAGCTGCTTTAACACATGCTAGCTGTGTAACATACAGAAAAACACACATGCTGTAGTGCTTCATAGGTCCTGTATCAAAAGATTTCACTAAACTGGCTCCACATGTGGCAGAATAACCTCCTCATTATTTCTCTCCATGTATTATTGGTCCTGTTTTAGTGGCAGTAAGTACGGTGGCCCAGAAGGGTCAACGCAACAGCAAACGCCGCAACACAACCGCAAAAGCCACAACGCAAATGCAAAGGCCACAATGGAAGTTAACCCACAACGGAAGTGCGCAGCAGTCGGAAGAACAGGCTTTGTTTCCGGGGGACAATATTTTCTGACGGACTATTTTGATTACGGGAGAGTTTAATGAGACGTAAGTTAAACACTGCAGCTCGATGATTGTGATTAATGTCGTTATGTGTTCTCACAAATCAGCAATGTTGGTCACCGTGATTTACTTATGTCTAAATAAACTCTCCCGTAATCAAAATAGTCCGTCAAAAAATATTGTCCCCCGGAAACAAAGCCTGTTCCTCCGACTGCTGTGAACTTCCGTTGTGGGTTAACTTGCCTTTGCATTTGCATTGTGGCTTTTGTGGTTGTGTTGTGGCTTTTGCAGTTGCGTTGACCCTTCTGGGCCACCGTAAGTAAGGCTTCATGCACATATTCCATAAAACTAACGGTAAAAACTCGATGAACTTCCCATTCACCCGTAATGAAATGCATATCCTCACACTGAACACCAGGACTCACAGCCTGTACATTCTACAGCTTTACGAACATGAAGCAGAACTCTGTGGAAACGAGGCATCAGCGTGTTCACAAAGACTGAGTGTAAATACTAGTGATAAATAAGAAGAAAGCTCCACAGTGTGCCTTAATAAGACCGCTGAACTAGAACCCACATCCACCTGCAGAGTCACAATGAACCCAAACAAAACGTACAAGAAGGGAGTGGACAAGATATCACAATCAGCTTTCAACAAAAAGCACAAATCACAACACCACAGTGAAATCTCTTCCCCGTCTTGACACTAATGAAATGGTTCGATGGCCTTACATTATAAAGTGCTCTGGTATTTTGTCCACCCCCTTTTTCATTTTCCTTGAAGGATGATTTTTGGCCACTTTATCAGGATCAGTGGATCCAACAAAACAAGAATCACATTGTAAACACGACCCAAAATCATTGAAAGTCATTTATAAAGTTGAGCACACGCAGTGAAAAGATGTATCCCCCTCTACCGAGACATTCATCTGTGTTGTTCTGATTGTGAAGCCACTTTTAGCTCGATCCGCTCTTTCTTTCTCCTGCCTCGTAATCCTTCAGGCTGAACGTGCCTCACTATGTTCCTCCCTCAGCAGCTGCTGCAGGCCCAGCTCCGGGCCCCGTCTGCCCCGTCATCCCTGCCCCCGCTCAGGTTGACGGTTGCCCCTGAAGCCCCCGGCGGCTGGCTGAGCACCAGGGGCTTCTGGGACTTCAGCTTGTGGGCCACCGTCATGAAAATAGCCTCGACGTGGTCACTGTTTCCGTAGCTCCCCTCTCCTTGGCTGTTTGGGTTCTTTGCGGACGTCTCAAACAGCGGCATGGAGTGGGCGTCCGCGAACTGCTGCGCCATATCTGTGCCCACTTGGACCGAGTCTTGGAGGTCGCACTTGTTTCCCACCAGGATCCGGGGAACCTCGGTGCCCAGAGCGTGCTGCTTGCACTCCTCGATCCATGCGGGGAGGCTGCGGAAGCTCGCCGCGTTGGTGACGTCGTACACGAAGACGACGGCGTGCACGTTACGGTAGTAGTGCTGCACCATGGACTTCCTGAAGCGCTCCTGGCCCGCAGTGTCCCACAGCTGGATCTGTGGAGGACAGCGTGGAGGTGGAATAAGTAAGGAAGCTTCACACCAAACTCAATTAAAACATGTGGAACTTAAAATAAAATTCCACAACAGAAGTCTGATAACAGTTAAGTTTCCCTGGCAAACATGAAGCTAAGATTTTTAACATCTCTGCAGCAAGTTTTAAGATGAATGTGCAGCCAATAGAGGAGAAGGAAAACTAAGTTCACTTTAACCAGGCCTGACCTCTGGAACCTGAACTGGATCCAGAGCGGAACTAGGTCCAAATTCTACTCGGTCTAATCGGGCTGCCACAGGAAACAGGACATAACATGTGTCTGTATGTATTTGTCTCTAAAGAACATAAACTAATTATTTTATTGCCTATGACTTTTATATTCACTCTTAAAGCATTATTGTTATTATTATTAGTGTCACTATAAATTACTCTGAAGAGCAAAATAATAATTTATTGATCCCCTCAAGGAAATTCCTTCTCTGCATTGACCCATCCTATTCAAAGTTAACCTTAACTATACATACTAGGAGCAGTGGGCTGCCGCGGTGCAGCACCCGGGGAGCAGTCAGGGGTTAAGGGCCTTGCTCAAGGGCCCACAGTGGCGGTGACTGGGACAAGTGGTCGCTCTCACTTTCCCACCTCAACCTCTTGCCAATCCGGGGACTCGAACTGGAACTACAAGTTCGCTTCACAAACCACTAGACCACCACTGCCCCCTAACAATATATATATAAAACAATATAAAATGTTTTCCTCGTCTCGAGTTAGTTCATCCATAAGCTTTGGAAAACCTTTTTCTCTTGAACTGACACGAAACGTGGGATAATGTATATCTGAATGAGTGTTGTGTGTCGTGATATTGAAATTCTGTCTTTAATACAATACTACCTAAAGAAGAATGGAATTTAACCACTGACATGTCCTTGACCAAGGAAAATAATGTACAAAGCAAACAATAAGGTATTCTCTGATAAAACACACACAACTCTTCAGAAGCTACATTGGAAACTATAAACTGAGAGGAAATTTTAATTTTAAAAGGCCATTTTCTCGCTTTGTGGGGTAAACTTATGGAAGAGTCGGGACGATTTAAAAATGAGTATAAAACTATTTAAGGAAATGTACCAAAAAAATAAAAATACCATAATGTGGTACAGTGAAGGTGTAATTAGGGTTTCTTAAGAGGTATATAAGCATAAGGTTTGAGACGTAGCTGGTAGAGGTTAATAAGCTAAACTTCATCCTACTTGTTTTCAGACATTACTTTAAGGGTTTCTTTTCTCATTTTGTAATTTATTTTCATTTTTGTTTTGCCTTTACGGTATTGTGACATGTCTGAAATAAATCAATCAATAAAAATCTAATCAAAATGTAATTTAATTTCAGACCTACTACTGTCAGTCAACATGTTCCTTTTATTTAGTTTCATTGTGTTTGTTTGTTCTGACAGATATAACCTGTGGAGTTCCTCAGGGCTCCATTCTGGGCCCTCTTCTGTTCAAAACAACAAAATATGTCACCTTAACTACGCAGACGACACACAACTTTACATAGCAAGCGCTCAGTGGTTTTGTTCAACAAATCAATGATTAGATGAGCCAGAATTTTCCACAGTTAAGACAAAACTGTAAGTAACTGTTTTTAGGAGCCAATGAAGAACAATTAAATGTCAGTTTCTCTCTGTAATGTGAATGAAGTGTATGCTTTTCTTTGCCCTTTCAGTTTTTATGCACCAAATATCTGGAATAAACTCCCAGATCTTTCTGTTTAACTCTGCTTTCATTACATTAAATACAACTTTATTAATCCCTGAAGGTAGTTCTTGTACCAGATATTGCTCAGAATAAGCAAAATGACATAAAATAAGAAATGCAGTGCCTATATATTAGAAAAGCAGTAAGATATATTACTGAAATAAAACAAGTCACTGCACTGTAAGTTTTTATCTTTCTCTACTGAACTCTTTTAATTGTTGTGTTGACTTTGCTTTATGTTGCTTTTACACATTGTCTTGATGTTTTTTGTACAGTACTTTTAATTTGTTGCACAAACAAACCAGCCTTTGCTTCCCTACAAGTGTATTTTCTTATTCCCGTGTTCTCCACATGCCTTCTGCAGATCACACGTCCTGTCTGTGTGTTTGTCCGGTTCTGGTGGACCGGATCCGCGGCGCTCACCTTGATTTTCTCGCCGTCGATCTCCACCAGCCTCTCCCTGAAGTCCACCCCGATCGTGGCCTCGGTCTTCTCGGGGAACTTGCCAGCGCAGAAGCGGTAGGTGAGGCAGGTCTTCCCGACGCCCGAGTCCCCGATCACGATGATCTTGAAGATGCGGGTCCTCGGCGGCGGAAGAGTCGAGCTCGTCAGGGAGCCGGAGAATTCAACCGACGACCCGGTCTCCGCCATATCGAACCGCCGGGGCCGGAGGAGGGTTTGTAGCGGCGGCTAACCGTCAGTCACCGGGCTGCTGCTGCTGGAGGAGGAGGAAGGACCGAGGAAGCCTCCGTCACCAAACACATCCAGTACGTGAATATTATTTAATATTTAAACCGTGTTCAAATGCTGCCAGTACACCCAGTAGCTTTATCTGTCAAACCATTACATCCCGTCAACACTCAGCTGTGAAGCCACGTACGGTGTTGTCCAACGAAGTCTCTTCTCGCGAGATTTCATTCTATGCGACGTTCAAGGTCCCGCTAGCAATTATGTAAAATCCTAAACGAGTAACGTTCATACAACATTTGCTAATATACTTCCAAGTTCTAATAATATTAATACATAAAATTTTAATCTAATGTTCGAGTAATGTTTTGAAGATATTTACAATTTTCAACAATATTCCTATGAGGTTAAATGTGAGCTAAGATTATTAGCTGCAACATTTAGAGGATGTTTGGAGGATATTTTCAGATTATGTTCCATGATAATGAAGGAGGAAAGTTCTCAAAGCAACATTCAAAACATGTTTTCCAGATGTTAAAGACCTTAGATGATCTTCTTGTAACGGGATGTATAAACAAAGGTGGAACATTCCTAATGCAATGCAGTTCTGAGGACGTTTTGGGGATGTTGTTGAGTGAACACATAATTAAATGTTCTTCTAAAAAAACATTTTCACAGTGTTCCATGATAACAAAGGGGTGGAACATTATAACAGTTCTTCTATAAATCATTTACCCACTGATAACAAAAGAAAGAATGTTCTCCAACAACATTCAAAAAATGTTTTCAAGATGTCAGTGAGACCTCAGATAACGTTCTCTATAAGACATTCCTGCTCTGCAACATATTAAAAAAGGTGGAACATTCTGGCTGCAATGTTCCAAGGATGTTTTGGGGATGTTGAGGGAACACATTATAGAATCTATAAAAAAAAGTTCCCACAATGTTCCACATTGTTACACGATAACGAAGGAGCATAATGGTCTAACCATGTTATTACAAGAAAAACATTCTGGGAACTAACAGAAAACTTCCCAGGACATTGCAGGACTTTCTCAGAAGGTTTGGAAATGTCCTGTTAGAAGAGTATTGGTTAAAATGGAAGCAAACTGGCACCACTTTATAGTGAATAAGAATTGTGGAGCAGCTGGATAGCTCAGTGACCTTGGCATGGAAGATCAGTGGTTCAAATCCCATTTGTCCAGTGGGGATCCTTAGGCAAGGTCCTTATGCTGCCCCGCCTACCTGGATGAAAACGTCTGCTAAATGAAATGGTAGAATTCTGTAATTTAAACACAATCAATTATCCACATGTTGGAGTGTAAACAAATAAACACACAGTGCTAATATGACCAATGTTGCAGGTTTTGGTGCTGATGAATAAATGTTTGTGCTTCATCTCACACTACAAGGAGCCTTTTATTTTGAGCTGTTACCCTTAGAATCATTAGAAAGTCTGCCAGGGGGGCGCCCCGATAGCCTAATGGTTATGTTGCGTGACCCAAGTGCTAAGGCGTAGCGGCTGTCCCGGATTCGATCCCGACCTTGGGCGTTTACTGCATGTCCTTCCCCACTCTCTCCTGTTTCTGACTCTATCCACTGTCCTATCCAATAAAGGCATAAAAGGCCAAAAATAAATCTTTAAAAAAAAGAAAGTCTGCCAGGTTAAAATGACATGAGATGAACATGTTCTCATATTTAGAGCAATAGAGACTTAATGTGGTAATAGGCAGCATGTTCTTGGATTTCTCCAACATTCATCTCCAACATAACAATGCTTGATGCATAAATGAGAAAATGTTTTTTCAGATGTTACACGGCCTCCATAAAGATCCACGGCTGCCACCTAGTGGGAAAATATTAAACTAACATCCTTATTTTTCCTCTGACATGAACTGAACTGTCCTCACAGACTGTTGCTGCAGTTTCTAACAGATTACGATGCAGCCTGTTAACTTTATTCACTCATCTTGGTACTAACTGTTGAACTTTTCCAAAATCTGGACATGTAAACAGAAATAGAGCTGAAACTGTTAGATGATTGTTCAACTGGCAGAAAATGAATCCACAACTATTCTAACTGATTTAAATCCTCAACATTCTCTAGTTCCAGTTTTTTCATTCTGAGTGTGCATTTTCTTGCTCTTATAGGTCAGAAAACCTTATTTTTATGTTCTTTAAGGCTAAAAACTCATCTGGCTTTGCACAACACCTAAAAATATTATAAGACTACACAAGAAATCTAAAGGTTGCAGTAAAAACACAGTGAGGATAGAAATACAATTTCAGAGCAACTGAATTCAATTTGAAATATATTTTATTCAGTTTCAGGTTTATTTTTAGAAATAGAAAGAAATAGAATGCTTTGTTGTCATCAAACACGGAGCATGACGAGATTTTTAAATAGCTGCCATATTAAGGTGTATTAACAATATAAAGGCATAATAATAATAATAAAAACAATATACGAGTGAATATGGCAAAAGAGCGGTAAAACCAGTATAAATATTTTAAAACAAGAGCAGTTCCATTATGTATCAGAAGACCCCGATATTACACATGAGCCAGAAAGAATGATAAATAGCTAAATAGAAACATGGAGCCATGAGCCACTGCATCAGTACGCGCCACCATCTTGGCTATGATTGGAATATAGTTTCAATTCGAATTCAAATTATGTTGTTTAAATTCAAATTATTTTTTTTCTTTTACAATTATTTCAATTGAGCAATTCACATTTAGTTAACAACCAGTTTAGAATTGTTATTTAAAAATTCCTCTAGTCTCAGTTCAATCACCTGCTAGCTTCCCACTAGCTAATACACTCATAAAGGTAATAAATGATATTAGCTTGAACACTGAGTCCGAGAAAGTCTTTGTTCTGGTTCTGTTGGACCTACGAAGTGCTGATTTAGTCACAGTGGACCACACAGTTCTGGGTAGAACTCTGGAACTGTACAAATCATATATTCATGACAGGAAGCTCTTTGTTTCGATGACATGTGGGGTTCCACAGGGTTTCATTCTGGGACCTCTACTGTTGGATCTGTATATGATCCCACTGAGCCGATTCAGAGAAAATAATAAACTAGCCTCACATAATTATGCACATGACACACAGATATTCATATTTACCAGGTGACTGTGGACACGTAGAATCTCTGTGTCACTGTGTTGAGCAAATCAGTGACTGGATGCTGCAACATTTTCTCCAACTAAATAAAGATAAGACTGACATGATTGTGTTTGGGATGAAGAAAGACAAACAGTCATCTCTCATCCTTAGTCCTCTTTCTCATAACTCTAGGAATCTAGGTGTCATTGCATCGAATCAATAACCTCATCAGCGTTCTACCATTTAGAAAACTAAACCAGAATCAGATGCATATTGTCAGAGCAGGACCTGTTTCCAGTAGATTAGATTACTGCAAAGGTCTCTTCACGGGGCTTCAAAACAAGCTGTTCAGCAACTTCAGCATATACAGAAAGCTGATAAAAACTAGGAAATATGCTCCTCTGGCTACCTGTCCCTCAGAGAATTGATTCAAAACCTTCCTACTTGAGTATAAATTCACTGTATGTCTCTGCGCCTAAGTACATCTATGACATCTGGGTGACATAAGAACCTTCTTGGACCCCAAAAGTTACAACAAAACATGTCTAAGCAGTATTTTGTTATAGTGTAGCACAGACCTGAAACAATCTCCCAGTTGATGTTGACGAGCCCCAATTCTGACCACTTTTCATGTCAAATATTTTCTTTTTCACACTTTTTGTTAGATCCATGCATCTCATGTCTGCACTTTTGTTATTTTTGATTGTGAATTTTAAATCGTAATTTTTTTTAGTTCATTTAAAATTTTAGATCTGTGTTCTTTACTGTGGTTTTATTATGTTATAAAACACTTTGAATTGCCCAGTGTATGAAATGTGCTGCACAAATAAAGCTGCATTGCCGTAAAGCATCCTAAAGTGGAATGGAAAGCAGAATTTTTCAGCTATCAGGTTCCTCTTCTGGGGAATCAGCTCTCAGATTGGGTTTGGGGGGCAGACACCGTCTATGCTTTTAAGATGAAAACATTCTTTTTTGATAAAGCCTGAAGTTAAAGCTGCTTAGGTGACCTTGAACCATCCCTTAGTTATGCTGTGATCAACTTAGACTGCTGAGGGACTTCCCATTATGCACTGAGAACTTCTCCTCTACTCTCCATAGATTGATATGCCTCCGTTGCATGTCACTAACTTTGTCTTCTCTCTCTGTAGTTTGTGTTTTGTCCTCTCTGGATGTATCTCATGTTACTGACTTTACCAGCCTGCCCAGTGTTTATTGTTTGAGTGCTGCTTTTAAAGGGACTCATTGGCATTTGTTGGGGTTCTCTTCATAATCTGAATATCATAAGTTCTTCCACTTGCTTAAATTATGTTGTGAATTAATGCTATATATTAAACTGAAATGAATGGTAAGATAACAAGAAGTCAGATTCTCTTTACCATCTTGTATTATATGTGAACTTGGTAATTTCTGCATTTGTACAGCATCAGGACACCGTGTGCGGAGGACACATCCGTGATGCAGACTTCCCAGGACACAAATTAAAAATATTCTGCTGCTATTTCTGCGCAAAAGTTCATTCATTCATAACAGTAACAGTGTGTCACGATGCAGCAGGTATGTTGGTCCAGCATCCCTGATGTAACACACGTGAAAGCTCCGCGTTCCCCTCGTTACATCATGACCTTCACATGCCCACTACGTGTGTCTGCCCTCTTACGGCCTTAATCACGAACACGCAAAAAAGTAGCTGGAATTTATTTATTCTGTATATGAAACATATTTATTAGTATTTTAAAAACATATTATCATTAAAATGCATATATTTAATTTATTAACAACTCTTTAAATTTTTTAACCCGTAAAAAAAACAATCAGGCAGAAAATGACCAACTCAATTTGGGGTCCTTCGGCTGTGCATGGTGCAACATGTGTTGGATAATTCCAGAAGCAGCCCCACTGTTCCTTTGCTGTTGCGATCCCAAAGACAAGAAGTCCTGCTGGAGCTGAACTGTCGGTGTTTTGCCGTGGACACGCCGTGCGGAGACCTGAAGACTCTCGGAGATTTAACATCTTTCAGCTGTTCTTCTCTCTTCAACTGTTCCGTGTTTGTGCTTCGACGTTAACCGCCGCTGACGTTTTAATTTAATCGAGTTAGCCTGTTAGCCGAGTTGTCAAAAATGTTGAGTGTTGCCAGAAACGTTTCAAGGAGCCTTCCGACAAGGAACTGCGCAAGAAATGTGTCGTCTCTGGTTAAGAAGGTAAGATTCATACAATCTTATTAGCTATTATAAACACGTCTGGTGTTGAAAGTTATTTTAAGATTTGACAGCTAACCGGCTAGCTTAGCATGCTAGCAGCAGTACCTTGAGGCCAACTCTAATCGTGACTTTTAAATGTCCTGCGTCACTAGAGATGACTATGAAGGAGCGGTTTGTGTTATTCGGTTAATATAAATGCGCAATGATCGGCGTCATTACCTACAGGTCGTGAGTTTGCTCTGCTGTCGTAATTACAGGTGTTAGGGGCTAAGCTAACGTGTGCTAGCTTACGTGTGACGTCTCAGAGATGTCACTCTCACGGGCATTGTGTTGTGTGTGGATAAAAGCACTATTTAGTTTGATATGCACTCGATTATATAAGTCATTATATGCATTTAGAGATGGTGGGTTTCTGGTTCCAAGGCTGTGACTGATGACTGGATCTGTGACCTTCAGTGAGGCGTCCCCACCCCCAGCTGCTGCAGCACTTTTCACATGGTGTTCCAAAGTTTAGTGAACACAGTCATGACTTAGCCTCCATCTCGGCATTAAATAATAATGATGATGATGATTTATTATCACACAGAAACTATCTGTGTGTCAGCTGCTCCTCAACATTTTCCAACCTCCAGTGTGTTAGTTAATAGTTCCATATTCAAGGTTTTGTTCTGTTATTATGTTATTGCAGGTTTTAATCTCCTTCAGAGAGTCAGACAAGCCATGTGGTTTCTTCTGTAATATTTGTGACAAGCTCTCTGTATCTTAATAAATGTGCTGATGTCATTTTCTCAGTGTAACATGTTTTGTGATGTGTTCTTAGGCATGCTGGAGTGGCTTCCAACCAGATGTTCTCAGAGCTCTGTCCAGGAGGGACTATGCGTGAGTATCAACACTAATAAGTTAATGGCCAACTGTTTGGACGATTGATTGTTTTTAGAAAAACTAATTTAAATTCCCTCATTCCAGCTTGTGCAATATAAGTATTTTCTGTTTTCTTTCCTCCTGGTTGACACTAAACTGCATATTTCTGTGACATTTGAGGACGTTGTCTTGCAATGATTGACATTTTGTAAATCAAACAACAATCCTCAGCTTATTTGACAGTGAAAATAATCTTTAGTTGCAGCCCTGGTTGGAAAATGGTTACTCGTCTGCTAGGAGTACAATAATAAGATGGTAGATAAACATAGCTTCAATCAACATTCCTGATTTGGAATAACAGTTTCTCCAGTAAGCAGGCAGTTATTTGAGTTCTGAAGTAATGTAGAAGAGTTATATTGTCATGTAGATGAAAGTATAAAAGTGATCATCTTATTGAACATGTAAGTAAAACCTAAATGATCTGTGTCAATAGGAATAATGTGTTGTGTGTTGCAGGTCTGAAGCCATCAAGGGTGCAGTCATTGGCATTGACCTGGGAACCACCAACTCATGTGTCGCAGTGATGGAGGGGAAGCAGGCCAAGGTGAGGATGAGCAGAAACTAACATTGTCAGTAATATATAGAATATGTAGGGTGTGTGTAGCTGATTAGCATGTGAACCATTTTTCTAGTATGTCTAAAATAAGTTAAATGCGTTACAGGCTGAACTATTTAATTTTCCTACACACACACTGGTGATAGATGTTCAGATGTGGTCTTCAGATGTAGCTGTACATCTGATAAACACACACTCTGAAATATTTTCAGCATTTTCATGTGAATGCACACTTCTTCTATCATCTTCACTGTTGCTGCTCACACAGTGAAACATTCTTATGCTCCATGAAGGGTTTGAG
>OMNN01052827.1:21058-33246 GCA_900302755.1 Chromis chromis
GATAGCGTGTAGCTCGCTACGGCGAGTATGGTGAGAAAACTAAGGATCTCTTCATCCATATTGAAAAACAATAGCTCAATGCAGAGTGTTCGATGGCTCAAATGGCTCTTGTTCACTGATAATAGCCTTGGCTTTGTTTACTTCCTTGAGTCACTTCCAGCCTTTGAATTTTGACCAATCGGTGACAACTTCGAGTATCACATGGCAACATCCACATGACCAATGGTTGAAATGAACTTTTTGACGTGATTCGCGTCACCAAGTGGCCCACTAGAGCGCACTAGATTTGGAGACATTGGACAAGGTCTAGAAAATCCACGTTTTTTTTTCCTGGTCCACAAAAAATTTGCATTTGGTTCACTTCGGTTCACTTCAGTAAGTGTGAAGAAGCCCTTAGAGTCTGCTGCTGCTGAAGGACTCGGCCCAGTGACAGTGGTGTGTCCCGACTCTGACAACAGGACAGGCCTAGTACAGCATCACACAAACACCTCAACCACTTTGTTCAAACATGACTGCATTGTGTGTGTTTTCTCTCCCAGACTGACATCAACCTTCCCTACCTGACCATGGACGCCTCCGGACCCAAACATCTCAACATGAAGCTGACTCGCTCCCAGTTCGAAGGCATCGTGGCCGACCTGATCCGCCGCACCGTGGCTCCCTGTCAGAAGGCCATGCAGGACGCCGAGGTGGCCAAGGGAGACATCGGAGAGGTGCTGCTGGTGGGAGGCATGAGCCGCATGCCCAAGGTATGCAGCATCCACACAAAGTATGACTTGTAAGACAGAAAAAGGTTGGAGAAGGAGGGCAATAAGTCCCAGCAAAAAAGACACATTACTTGCTTTCACTATTAGTTTTGATGTAAATGTAGAAAAAGTCCATGTGGCAGTAGAGGCCACAAACTTGGGACCTTTAAGCGTTTGAACTGAAAAATAATGTCTTTATAGATACAATGCAGTCCTAGCATGCGGCCTTCATCAGGTCTATTTAACCTTCTGGGGTCGACAGACGCACTGGCGCGTCCAAATAACATGACCGCTTTAAGACGATATAGCGGCGAGACACAGCCTCGCTCCGTCTCCGTTTCAACTTGTGTCTAAAGTGCGGATTTCAAACTATTTACCGTTTTTTAAATTGTGTTGATCTGCCAAATAAAACCAGAGTTATGATCGCTAATGAACACTATACTTTTTACCGAATGTTTTCGCGTTTGGAGCGCCTTTGGTACGCGTTCAGCGCAGCATGAAACGGTGAAAACAGGAGATTCTGTGGAGCAAAAACACAGAGAAATAGTCCTTTCCTATTGGTCTAAAGGGCAATACAACAGCCAATCACGAAATTCTATTGCTGGGTTTCTATGAGAGAGGGGGGAGATTTGGAGAGAGCTCAGACTGACAGAGCCCAGGCAGAGAGAGACAAACAAAGCTCCTGTATTTTAATGCAAATAGTGTCTACAATTGTGTTGTTTGCACAAAAAAATCTAACTTTTTCCTACTCGCATTTTGTATTGTTTTTTTTGTGCAATTTTAGGTCCAGTGTGTTCATACAGTATATCAAAATGAATAAATAACTGTACAATCACATAGGGGAGGTTGTGCTGAAAAAAAAGACACCAAGCAAGTCAAGGTGAACAGTTTCTAAGGTGAAATATAAAGGTAAAATCAAAAGTAGTCAAAGACGGCCAATTTACCCTTAGACCCCAGAGGGTTAACGAATTAAAGGGAAGTCTCCAATCCGACAACTCTGCTCACCTGTATGGTCACATCTAGCTAGCCAACATGTAGCACCAATAACAGGTTGATTTCTAATTAAACAAAGTCACAAACCTGATGAAAGTAATGTAAAGTGTCAGTGAGACAATAAAGCAGACTGCAGGAGGTTCAAATGAAACGCAAAGGATTTTTTCATTATGCAGCCAAACCAGCTCCAGGTTCAACTGGAGTAACTCGGTGGCATTTTCAAACAATCATGTCAGAGTTTTTATTGATGTTTCAGTGTAAAAGTTGATCTGTTTGGTTCCTGTAGGAAAAGTAATGAAGCCATTAGTGAAGATGTGATGGAGTCAGTGTGTGAAATGTGGCCCCAAGTGGAGTTGCACTGTAAATTCTATTTTTGAATCTGGTTGTTAGGCTGCACTGAAAATACTTGTTGCTTCATGTAAGGTTTTTACTTTCTTGTCTGGCACTTTGTGAACTCACATGCTGGAAATTACTTTACAAATGATGTGTGTGTACAAAGTGAGCATCAGCACAGCTTCATCAGTTGGGATCCTTGATCTGATTTATGGCCGACGGACTCACTGGATGTAGCATGTGGGTAAAGGCTAATGATCAGTTCAGTTGGCTTTGTCCTTGCTTCTGCTGTCTGTGCCTTCCTGTTTTCTTCACAACGGGGGAACAACAACTTTCAAGACTTAAAATCCACTTCTAATTGACAGTTTTGCTGAGGATCAGGATAGTGCAGTCTGGCAGCATAAGCTAGTTCTTTCAGTGGACTATCATCTGTTAACAAATATTCCACCCGTCACTATTTTGAGGGAACATCGAAGCCTCATCCTTTGCTAAGCTTCCGCCATGATGACTGTGATTGGTTAAAAGACTTTCAAACAAGCCAAAGCGTTATTTCCCCAGACAGCAGAATGATGCACTCCAGAATGGGCTGGCAACGTGACACTTTAACACAAGTAACACTTTGTTTGTCCCTCAGGTTCAGCAGACAGTCCAGGACTTATTCGGTCGTGCTCCCAGCAAGTCTGTCAACCCTGATGAGGCCGTCGCCATCGGAGCGGCCATCCAGGGCGGCGTTCTGGCCGGCGACGTCACCGACGTGCTGCTGTTGGATGTGACTCCGCTGTCGCTGGGTATCGAGACTCTGGGAGGCGTCTTCACCAAACTCATCAACAGGAACACCACGATTCCCACCAAGAAGGGCCAGGTACTGAAAGCACAGTTTGACTCATTCAGGCTTTGTGTTTGCCGGCTTACCAAAATCTAAAACCCCAGTCACAGATAGCAGGTCTCATGAAGGTGGTTAGCATCTGTCTTTGGAACTCAGGCTTTCTTCAGACTCTGAGCTCATTCACATAAAAGGGGGCGTTTAATACGTCATGTGACTCTTTTCCTGCACAAAATGAACCAATGCTGTGCCGCTTACTTGCTGCTACTGCAAATGATGCAAGACAGAAATGCTGACAGAAAACTGGGAAACGTGTTCATATATTTATTATACAGATCAATGAGCTTCTTATTAAAGATGTTAAGCTTTAAACTTCATATATTTAGGGGTGATGTTAAAGTAGAACATTTAGGTTTGACACTGTCTCATAATTAACGGTATAACTTTAATTTTTGTCCAAATCGAAGTGAAATGAAGTTATTGATTGAATCTTCTCTGTAATAAATACCAGTAGATGAATACATGTTCTAATCTTTGTTCTAATAGCTGCAGTACCAGCAGAGTAAACAGACCAAACATAAGAACGTATTTATGCGTTTTCCTAATCACCAACTATTTCTGCAGTTGTGTCGACTACAAATCTTTAAGGTAAAGCACAACTCAACTACCGTGTCTCTGTCCTCTCCAGGTGTTTTCCACAGCAGCTGACGGACAGACTCAGGTGGAGATCAAGGTGTGTCAGGGCGAGAGAGAGATGGCAGCTGACAACAAGGTGCTGGGTCAGTTCACTCTGGTGGGAATCCCCCCCGCCCCCCGCGGAGTCCCTCAGATCGAGGTCACCTTTGACATCGACGCCAACGGCATCGTCCACGTGTCCGCCAAGGACAAGGGCACCGGCCGCGAGCAGCAGAGTGAGTGTCCACTGTCTTTAACCTTTTAAAGCATGGAGGCAAAATCCAGGTCAGAGTTTAGTTTGTTTAAAGGAAGCTGGTTCCTGCTTATTTGAAATGCACGTTCAGTCACATGATGCAACGACTTGTTTTGCTTTGGCCTTCATGTTTGATTTAGAAGGAATACATTGTGGATGCTAATATTAATGTATTTAAACACAGAGGACTAAACAGCTCAGTGGTTTCTTTTTCTATTTTCTAAAGGCCTCAAAGCTTGTAAAAAAAAAAAAAAAGTGTTCGAGAGTGTCTCAGCTGACTCTTCTCCTTTTCCTCCTCACGACTCAACAGTTTTAATTAGCTGATATAAATGTCAAACTGCTGCTTGCCGAGTGTCTGAGCGTCTCTCTGCCTCCTCCTCAGTTGTGATCCAGTCATCCGGAGGCCTCAGCAAAGACGACATCGAGAACATGATCAAGAACGCCGAGAGGTACGCAGAGGAGGACAGGAGGAGGAAGGTGAGACTTGAACTTGAATTTAACGATGGATGCTCTGCCTCAATAGTCCTATGAACCTTAACGAACCACGTTTTGTTGCTGCAGGACCGCGTGGAGGCCGTCAACATGGCCGAGGGCATCGTCCATGACACAGAATCCAAGATGGAGGAGTTCAAGGATCAGCTTCCTGCCGATGAGGTACAGAGACTTGTTTTAATTTACTCATGTGAAGTTTGATGCCGGAAATGAATTAGTTTGACACATTTGAAAACCTCCACACAAGACAACCGGTACAAGCAGGACAACAAAGGTTAAATATATACATACAGTGGTGAGCTGGTGTTATTTGCCTTATTTAAATCAGGCTGAAAATGACCATCTGTTTAAGAAGAAGTTATTTGTACTAGGGATCAACCAATATGTAGGGCTGGACCCGAATATCCAAATGTCTGAATATTTGGTCGACGTTGTGGTGGTATCCGGATAATAATTTTGAGATCTGAATGCTCGTGCGCACCCCACCCAGTCGCTCTTTTTTTAGCCTTTGCTTCCCCTTTGTTTTCCAGACTCTGTTTCAGGGTGATCTGTGGCTGCCTTCTAACTTGGCTGCTAGCTGTTAGCATAGCCTTAGCCACTGTTAGAGTAGCTAATTTCCTGGTTTGTGGCACAGCTGTTCAGTTTTTGCAGTCTCTGCTTGAGAGACATTTCAGAGACCACAGAGTGACGACAGACAGACAGACAGAGCAGGCTGCGTCTGACCTGAAGTGACCCAGTTAATTTATCAATAATTGGCCAATAAAAATCACAGTTGGAAAAATACCAAATATCGGCCACCATAGTCGGCCAGGCTGATAATCTGTCTATCTCTAATTAGTACTACGTCTTGTTGGATAGATGTGAGTATTATAATTAGGGATGCACGATAATATCGCCGTGTTTTTAGCGAGGGTTGACAGTTCATAGCGGGGATACACACATTCATAGCGGGGGTTAAAAACACTAAAAAAACCAACTATAAAACACTAGTAAAAACAATTGGTTTTTGATTGAGTTGCTGGTCAGTATTTGAGCAGAAGTATCAATAAATGTCAACTTCTTTATGCTCTACTCAATGGTTCTATTTATTTGTATGGGTCAGAATTATAGTAGGAAGTGGATTTGTACTCAAATTATAGTTAAGAAATATCGGTTGATATTATCGGTTATCGGCTGCAAGAAGTTATAAATTATCGATTATCGGTTGAAACTGGCATTATCGTGCATCCCTAGTTATAATCAATAGAAGGTAATTGTGTAAATACACAGGTGCAGTTTAAAAAAAATAACAATAAGGCAGAAATGACTAAATGAAGTTGATCCTTTTTTGGTGGTTTGTGTGGAAAAATGTAAGGTTGAATATTAGCTTTAGCCGAGATAACTATGGATGTGGAATGTTTTTCCTTCATGCACGTGTTTTCCTGCTGCCGTTGCACTTCATACTTGCACATGTTGCACTGCTGTTTACAGGACATACTGTATATTTTTACTGTAGTAATTTGTGCATTTGACACTTTACATTGCATTTTTTTACTTTAGTACATTTTTAATAATAGTATATTTTACTTGTGCATTTTGTGCTTTAGTATATTTTTCACCTTACCTGATATTTCTACTCATTTATTTGTATTGTGGTCACTGTTACCCTTCCTGCTTGATACTGGAACAACCAGATTTCCCCTTGGGGATCAATAAAGTATTTCTATTCTATGAAAGGTGAGAATGATGATAAAGCAGTTGAAGCACATATGAGGGGTACAGTCCTACGGCCGTGGGAGTTACTTGCCATCTCAACAGGCTGTGCAGCATAAAATATCTTTACACATGAGCCAGCTGTGTTCATTCATGTTTCTGCTGTGATCTGTCCAACCACAGTGCACCAAGCTGAAGGAGGAGATCACAAAGGTCAGGGACCTTCTGGCCAACAAGGACTCTGAGACAGGAGAGAACATCAAACAGGCAGCCACCAACCTGCAGCAGGCGTCACTCAAACTCTTCGAAATGGCCTATAAGAAGGTAAGAACTGAGCTTAGTGTTGAAATGTGATGCTGGTAGAAGATGTTTGGCAGTCTCCCACTGCTGGTGATGGATAGTAGTGTTTCATTCTTTCCAGAAACTCCACTTCTGGTGCTCTCCTTCACTGTGTCTGAGGAAGATGAAATATTTTGAATGAATGTTGTGCCATGAGCTTTTCTGTTTATACACCATCTGTTGGTGCGGTTGTAACATTTCCACTGGAAGAACAAACTTGTCCAGTCTGGCAGCAATCGAACTGTAACACAGTGAGACATCAGCTGGTGACAAAACAAAACTCATCCCTGAAGGAATCATTTGAATAGAAAATAAGTATGTGTAAACCCACCAGAGCCAATGAGAGCGCAGGATGTTAATGGGTGAAAGCTACACAGGGATGTTGGTGTTTTACGTCTCTTATGACCGATGTATTTATTCACAATTAAAGGGTCTGTCCTTCAAGTGACTCCTACTCCTGGTTGGAGTTCAACTGTGGTGCAGTAATGTGACATATGGGAACATTTTCATGTAAGGATGGTGTTAGTTTGGAATGTCACAGTGCAAGAAATGTGGAAGTCCAGAGCACAGAAGCTCCACATTTCTTCATACTGAAATAAAAACAAACTATAAATGCATGTATTTCAACATGTATAACACACAATACTGTTACGTGTTGACAGTTTGGACAGGGATGTCAGAAGCCTGCTAATATTACGAGCAGTTGATGTCACGTGCTATCGCTTTGTTAGCTTAAACATGCTAATATTAGCCTTGTTGTGGAGCACAGCTACAACAGACCCAGCTGTTCACAGCAACATGTTAATGTAACGTAACACCTGAAACTCTCTCAGCTTAAATTCTGTGTAAAAACCCAGATATTTGTCTTTGAGCTGCTGAGATCTGCCTGAGGTGTTTCCTCCTTTACATTCTCTGTGACAACATTTGCGTTCTGACTTTTGGTCGTCTCCAACTTGTCTCTGATTATCGGAGATGTAAAATGTCTCCGCAGATCATAGCAGACCTGTTGAAGCAGCTGCATGTTCTGCTGTCGTTCCACAAGTTATTGTTATTATCCAGTATCTCATGAACCTGCAGAATCTACAGTAGTATAGGACTAATGAGTGGTGTAACTACCACAAGTAATACATCATAGTGCAGAGTGAGAAACAGTATCCATAGGCTTAACAGTTGCTGCTGATGCATGTATGAGTATAAGATCAAATACCCTCAAGGAAGGTCATGTTTTCAGAATTTTGGTGTTGACTTAACGTATGTGTCATGTGTCTGTGTAATTTAGTTCTGATTACAGGGAAAATACAGATTTCCTAAATAGACATTCTGTCATTGAACTAAGGATGTTAGTGATTAATCATTAATAATTTAACTGATTACAATATATACATATAACATATACATGAACTAATAAGGCAGAGGACATGTCAGAAAATGTATTGTAGATTAGCTGGGATGCCTGGTGGAGCCACTGTTGGCAAGCAGAGAGCATTGTGGGAGTTTAGCGAGTAAATTACAACCATGACAAAGTCTTCTGTAACGCTCGTAGAGCTTTAAATGTTAAATGTCTTATTTGAAGTTAAAACTCAAGTTGAGGATATTTAAGACCCCAAACCTAAAGGCATTCAGGTATCTATCGCACAACACAAAAACAGCAGGAAAACACCACAAATCTGAAACTGAACAAGTGAAAATTTACGCAACGGTTAGTTTTAGTTGTAAAACAAAATGCTGTGAATTAGAACTTTAAGATGACTGGGCGCACAGATAGCCTAATGGTGCAGAGGCGTGGCGGCTGTCCCAGGTTCGATTCCGACCTCGGGCATTTGCCGCATGTTCTTCCCAACTCTCTCCCGTTTCCGACTCTGTCCACTGTCCTGTCCATTGAGGGCATAAAAGGCCCAAATAAATCTAAAAAAAAAAAGAACTTTAAGATGATTGAATTATTCTTTCCGTTCACCTGAACAGATTGAAAGAAACTCTGCTTCCACTTAGAGTTGGTGTTTAACTAGTGCTTTTCCTGTTCTCTAACCTGAAGCGTCCAGACTTCAGCATCAGTAGATGAACATGTTGTTGATCTCTTGTGTTTTTGTTCCTGCAGATGGCAGCAGAGCGAGACAGCAGCAGCGGCAGCAGTGGCAGCAGCTCATCGGATGGCGAGAAGAAGGAAGGCCAGCAGTAGACGTTTTTGCACTTTGTTGTCACAAGGTTACCATGACAACTGAGGACTGTTGGGCTCGGCTGGCGGACTAGGCGGGGAGGGTGGCGGTCTCGAGTCATTCTTACCGTAATATATTATTCTACTGTGTTTTGGCAGTAAAATACTCTATAGAAAAGATACATGTGAGTGATAAATGCTCCTCCACGCCCCCTTACCATATCCTGTCTGTAATTTAACTGTGTCCCACACTATGTTATGTATGTTTATTTTTACCAAGCTGTTAATTTACATTTTGAAGTAGTAAAAGTGTTTCTTTTGTTGTCCAAGACATCATGCAGGTTTCATCTTTTTGCTCACGTTTCCTCTCTGAAGGGCAGTTTGCTGCTTGTGTTGGAGTGCTGCCATACAGAGAGCAGCTCTGGCTCCATTATATATTACACAGTTCTCTACATGAGCGACACACTCTGAAGTCTAAACGCATCATTTCTGTTGTTGAAATCTGTGAAAATAACCTGCAGCGTTCAGGAAAGAGTTGTGATCACATTTGGTCCTGATTCTCAGCCCTAAAGCTGGAGAAAGTTCAGATACTGACTAAAGGGGAGGGAGAACAGAATAAATATAAATATGTGCGTGTGTGAGGATGAAATCCAGCTTTTAGTTAATTCTTCCTCATAATAGAATGTGGAAACCCTGTCTTCGAGTTCTTTGCATCCTCTTTTGTAGCCGAGCTGAGTTGGCTCGACTCTGGACGCTGAAACGGAGGATGTGGCCTTAGTTCACCTCTCGGGAGGAGTAGCCGGGATACAAAGAACCGGTGCAGGATGTTTTAGTGTTCAGTCATTCCCCTGCACAAGGAGGTTATGTTGCTGCCATAAATGCTCTATTTAATATGATTGTGGCTGTGTGCCTGCTTGATAGAGATCCGGCGTGCAGATGACAGAAGCAGGCGGCACGTTTGAATTGAAATGGAGTTAGGAATGGGGTGGGGTGATTATATTACTGAAAATTGAGGGCCACAGTAACTGTTGCTGTCTTTTCTAATAAAAATCTGAAATGTTCTGCTGTGTGGTTTGATAGTTTTTTATGTTTGACATTGCTGGCTGGAGGAGAGACAGAACGGTGGTTGAAGGGTCCTATGTGGGTTTATTGGACAGAGTTCTGAAGCAAAGAGGGGAAACCAGCAGGTACAAAGGCCTTTACAGTCAATGGAGGCATTTTGTGTGGCTTTAAAGCAGCCCAACAAGGTTCTACTGATCTGCTGCTGCTGCCTCTGAATAATGAAATGGAGACATTGCACAAGTCAAATACGTTTTAATTCTATGGCCTAATATCACTCATTTGCAGCAGGAGACTTCATAGTCATCAGACACTTGATCCAGACCAGATCAACGGGCCTCAAACTGGGCTCTCTCCTCCAGGGCTGTTAGAGACACGGACACAGTACATCTCAAACAATCTGTGAAAAGGTTTGTTATTTCCCATCAGTTATTTAAGAAAGGGAAAATGTATTATATCTTAGACTCATTACATGTAAAGTGAAATATTAAAGCCTTATTTGATTTTGATCAGAAATCCACATTTAGAAGACCTGTTGGGAAACACAACCTTGGATTCAGTGAACAGTCATGATAGCAGCTGTGAAGCAGCTCTGACACTTCAACTCTGGTGTCCTGTTACTTTTTCATACAGAACTCGCATCCCAATGTTTTTTTTCTTCCTGGTCATGTGGACGTCCAGCAGAGGGAAGCAGTACTTCATCTTAGAGCAGCTCAGATTTACTGCACTGAATCTGCAGTTCTGATCTGCCTTCATGCTCAGTCACTGTGGTTTTAAAGGGAGCAAGTGAAGTTGGCATCAACATCATCATGTTTGAGGTCAGTAAGTCACACTGCAGGTTTAGAAAGGTTGATTTGATATTAAACTGACACTAATCAGATGTTTTACAGCTACAATAGTGAGTGAGTACTTTATGCAGATTGTTCTGTACATATATAATACTTACTAATCATAATTTCATTGATATGGCACTTTTAGAAAACAAAGTTACAAACAAATGTCAATTTAAACAAACCATGAAAACAAATCCAAACAAATATAATAGCTTTCCCAAACATGCAGTATAATGTATAAAAACCTCGACTTAAGGATTTTGTCTTAACACATTTAAAACAGAGGTCTTCCCATCAAAGGCCCTTCCAGTAAAACAAGTTATTACTGATGTTATAAAAGTAATATAACAAGTGTAAATCTGGGGTTAAGACCCTGTAGTGTTATTAATGCTGTGATTTATTGGAGATTAAATCCCTTCAAAAATGATGTAAAATCCTGCTTTACCTGACTATAATGCATATTTAACCCGAGACCCTACAGTGTTATTATTATGGAGAATATTCTGACTAGTGCGGCACGGGGGTGCAGTGGTTACACCGTCGCCTCACAGCCAAGAGGTCCTCAGTTTGAGTCCTGGCCTAGGTTCTCCCTGTGCCTGTGGGTATATTTGTTTGGATTCAAGTATAATTGGTGACCTGTGAAGTGGTGGGAAAGGCAGACAGTTTAGAAGTACATTCTCTTGAAAACGTATTTGAGGATGCAGTTTAGTTGTATAAGAATGTCATTTGTGGAAGCAGTGTTGCTTGGGGTGTGGTTCTTTATATACACGGATCTTTAGCTTCCAAATGTGCCACTAAGAGAGCTGTGACAGTGAACCAACACTTAAGCTGTTGGTTGGAAAAACAGGGCAACAGATAATAAAAAAGAGCTGAGAGGAAGTATCCTGTGATCTGATCTGTTTTTGAAATAAAAGTATTGATTGCATTCACCTTAAAACACAGACATGAACATACACTATATTGCCAAAAGTATTGGCCCCCCTGCCTTTACACCCACATGAACTTTAATGACATCCCATTCTTAATCCGTAGGGTTTAATATGGAGTTGGCCCACCCTTTGCAGCTATAACAGCCTCAACTCTTCTGGGAAGGCTTTCCACAAGGTTTAGGAGTGTTGATGGGAATCTTTGACCATTCTTCCAGAAGAGCATTTGTGAGGTCAGACACTGATGTTGGACCAGAAGGCCTGGCTCTCAGTCTCCGCTCTAATTCATCTCCAAAGGTGTTCTATTGGGTTGAGGTCAGGACTCTGTGCAGGCCAGCAAGTTCCTCCACACCAAACTGGCTCATCCATGTCTTTATTGACCTGCTTTGTGCACTGGTGGCAGCCATGTTGGAACAGGAAGGGGCCATCCCCAAACTGTTCCCACAAAGTTGGGAGCATGAAATTGTCCAAAATGTCTTGGTATGCTGAAGCATTAAGAGTTCCTTTACTGGAACTAAGGGGCCAAGCCCAACCCCTAAAAAACACCCCCCACCATAATCCCTCCTCCACCAAACTTTACACTTGGCACAATGCAGTCAGGCAAGTACTGTTCTCCTTCAATCTCCAAACCCAGACTGGTCCATGGGATTTCCAGACAGAGAAGCGTGATTGGTCACTCCAGAGAACACGTCTCCACTGCTCTAGAGTCCAGTGGCGGTCTGCTTTACACCACTGCATCCCACGCTTTGCATTGCACTTGGTGATGTAAGGCTTGGATGCAGCTGCTGGGCCATGGAAACCCATTCCATGAAGCTCTCTACCACTGTTCTGGAGCTGATCTGAAGGCCACACCAAGTCTGGAGGTCTGTAAC
>OMNN01052830.1:0-11762 GCA_900302755.1 Chromis chromis
CGGTTTCTGAAAGCTGAGGCGTTGCGCTTTACAGCCAATATTACAGTAAATTAATTAGTGAAATTACCGTAATGACACTATATTGACTGTAAAGCGCAACGACATTGTCATTACGGTCATTACAGTAATTTCATTCGTGCCCCCCCAGGAATCCGCTGGATGAAATTACCGTAAAATTACCGTAATGACACTATATTGGCTGTAAAGCACAACGACATTGTCATTACGGTCATTACGGTAATTTCACTCATGCCCCCCCTGGAATCCGCTGGATAAAATTACTGTAAAATTACTGTAATGACAGTATATTGGCTGTAAAGCGCAACAACATTGTCATTATGGTCATTACGGTAATTTCATTCGTGCCCCCCCAGGAATCCGCCGGATGAAATTACCGTAAAATTACCGTAACTCTTATAATAGGCAGTAAATCGTAAATAACTCGGCACAATGTGCTTAAGCATCATTACATTGAAATGCCACAACCCAGATCATTTTGACTAACTAAACAACAGGCAAGCTGTTTAAACGGTCTAACTGCAGGTTATTTTAGTTACATCACAGAAACACACTCAAAACAACCTCTCAGGATGTTTTAAGCTCTGTCCGTCTGTGCTCATTACTTCATATCAGCCTTTTATCCTTTGCTCATGCTTTCATCCATTCACACTTCCATTCTTCTGTCTGCTCCCCCATCGACTCCAGCTTCAGTTTCCCTTTTCTCTGCCAGCTTGTCTGTCCAGACCCAATCCTCTACCTCTCATCTCAGCTGTCTATTTAAAGATGGCTGTGCTGGGTGGCGGGCTGCAGGATGATCTGATGGATTATGGCGATAATCCAGCCCGCTGACATACTTCTCTTATGCACCACACTCATAGAGGTCTGAAACACAGGAGAAGAACACTCCCAAAAATCCCCAAATCCACATGGCACCCATTGTCCCATCCTGCCTCACCTGGCTTAGAGGATTCAAACCCTTTGGCTGAGCAGAGCGTGTACTGGGTCACCCATATCTTCTGTCCTGTTCGTCCCACCTCATTTCTTAACATGTCTTGTTTCTTGTCTCGTCATGTCTCATCCCACCCGAAATCTCGTCACGTCTCACCTCAGTTTGTATAGACTTGTCGTGCCATTTCTAACGCTTCTTGTCCGGTCCTGTTGCTGTTGTCTTCTCACCATCGTCATCTCATCTATGTATATCCTGTCTGATCCTGTCATGCCTTGTTTCATCTGGTCTCCTTACATCCCATTAGCATGTAGTCTTCTCTCTGTCTGACTCATTTTTTCCTGTCCTGCCATGTCTTCTTCCACTGAGAGAAGGCATGGCAGGACAGGATGCTCTGTCCTGCCATGCCGGTGCCACAACTGGTCCTTTGTGGCAGGGTTAGGGTTAGGGTTGTGCTAACCCTAACCCTTAACCCAGGCTGTTAACCACTTTAACAGCCTGTTAAAGTGGTTAAAGGAGACCACTTTAACAGGAATAGTGGCCATCTTGTCTCTTCTCATCTCATTTCATCTCATATGAACTTGTCATGGCTTATTCTGTCATGCAATAATATGTAGCTAGATTCTGTACCAATGTGTACAGTGGCCTGACGTGATGTTTGTTTTTTTGTTTTTGTTTTTATCTCAGTGCTAATGGAGGTCTGAATGCAGTTTTAAGGTGCCAGAATATTCTATCCGCTCTGAAAGCTTTGGCAACGCCCTCCCCTCATATCTTTCCAATGTTAGATTAGGGTCAGGTTATGGTCTGCCAGAACTACTTCTTTGACGTACTGTCTGACCAAACCAGATATGAAATGTGTAGCTGTTGCAAAGAGGAGGGAGGCATGATATCGTGTACAACCAGTGATAATGGCCCACATTTTCACACAGTCTCTCCAGGGAGACAATGATAGTGTTGTGTCGAGTTGTAGACATGAAAAGTGTCACAAAAAGTTAAGTAACAAATAAAAAAAGAGCTAGACAGAGCGTTACACTGTGTCAATTTCAAAACAGTTATAGATAAAGCAGGATTTTTGCTTTGTACAAAAGCCTCGGAAGCCCCCAACACCCTTAAAGTGATGACACTCACTCAAACCCACTTCACGCTGTGTGGAGGTGAGGGAGGACCACTATATTGGGTTGATCAAAAAAAATCCTGGATATGCTTGTAGTGTACGGAGCATGTCATGGTCATGCATGTGCAACATGTGTACACAGTAACTGCCATGACACCGTGCTGTCGACAGCAGGACCTTTGTTACACACCTTTTTGTGACCACTGGTAGATTGTTGATTTCCCCGTGGAACTGAAACTGAAGAAGAGAAGAAAAAATCAAATTCTGTGTCAATCAGCAACTGGAAAGAGAAAACTTTCATGTAAAGGATCATTATCACTGAGATGAGAGGTGGGTCTGCAGCTACCACTGAGAAAAGAAACAACAGTTTTCACAGTGGAGCAGCCCACAATTTCAAAGACCGGACAAGGACCATCAGATCAGGAGCGCACCAGACACATGCTTGTTGTTTTCATCAACATTAACGTGGTTGTGCATTTGTAGTGAACCCTCCAGTGTCAGACTGTTGAAGCAGAGCTCTACTGTAGCTTCCTGAGGTGTCTGAGGGGGAACATTCGGCACAAATGACCTAAACTTTGGTGTGATGGTAAGGGAGTACTCCAATGGGCTGTGTGCTTGGCCACACAGGCAACACAGGTTCTTTGGCCACAACAACACAATCACTACTGTCCACCTGTCCTACTCCCCATACTTGGCTCCCTGTGACTTTTTTTTACTGTTCCCCAAAATGAACTTCATGTTGAAGAGTCACTATTTGGACACAGTTTAAGAGATTCAGGGCTCTTCGCAGATAGAGCTTTACATAACCAAACTTGCAGTGAGCATTACAGGCATTGCAGGAGCGTTGCAGGAGCGTTGCAGGAGCGTTGCAGGAGCGTTGCGAGCGGTGGATTTAACAGGGATAGTGACCAAATTTAAATTACAAGTGGTTTTTGGTTTTGTAAGCATATTATATTAACTTTTTGATCGCACTCTGTACATGTCTTTCTAGCTGCCTTCTTACAATACCCAACTATTTGTGACACTTTTGATGAGTACAACCCAATGCAACACTATCAATGTCACCTTGAAGAGACTGTTAGACAATGTGCACCATTATCCCTGTTTTAAAATGATAGTCTGCTGCCTCCCTTTCATGGTTACCCTTTGAAACGAGTAAGTAGTAGAAGATTGTGAGCATAATAATACATACATCAATATTTAGCATCATGCAGCTGGTATTTTCTTATCTTATTATCCGCAAAGGTGCAAAATTGCTTCAACAAGTAAACAGCGATGACATGAACTCTGAACAGCAGAGCACTTTTCAACATGCTAAAGCATTTAATGAGACCCAGTACCATAAACATGATAAAATAATCTATATTATTATGGTTCCAGTGTAAGAATACAAACACTGAGGCCACGTGAAGCCGTAAAGCTTCAGAAGTGGCTGACAGGATGAACCACAGTTTCCACCTAAACATGACAGATGAGCGAATCCACTGACTATCTGTTGAATTGAGATGTGACCATGAAGAGAATTAAGTTGACTGCTGTCTCTAATCCATATGGCATTAATGTTCAGCCCGTGCCATTAGGTCTTTGGTCATCTGATAAGGGGTTGTGAGTTTGTACATACATATGTGAGCCAGTGTGTGTGTGTTTGTGTGACTGTGTGTGTGTGCCTGTGTGCCGGGGAACAGGATTTCTCTAGGAAAGGATAATGCTCTCAGTAGAGGCATTATGTATCCATTTAGCTTTTAACTTAGATTAACACACAGAGCATCCAAGCAATGTGTGTGTGTGCATTTGTTTCTCTGTCCCGGCTGGCTAAATTGAAGCTAGCATCAGAGGGAAATAGAGTGAGAGAGAGTAATGTGACCCTGTTTTTAACCTTTATTCCCTCAGGTGCTGTTAGCTTCATAGTGCAGACCAAAGAGCACTGCTGCTTCATATCCTCCCAGTCCAACATTATTTTAACAAGAGGCTCACTAACTGTCACTCTTGTTTTGGTTTGCTAAAATAAGAGCTTGTTTGGGATTCATTTAGCTCCTTTTTCAGCTTTTTCCTGTTCATGTAAACATGATCTAATTTTATATTAATCTCCTGTCCACTTTAATGCTGCCACCACGTCTGGGGGATATCATCATTTATCCCTGTGACGATATGATTAACAATCCTTTTTTAAATACACTTGTGCACAATTATCTGGGGAAGATGTGAAGAGGCCTCCCCGTGGTGTCCCTGGAACGGCAGTCAATCTGATCATTAATCAAACTCTTCACTGCCGCAGAAAGTAATGGTAACCTACTGCGGGAAATCTTTGCCAAGATAATCATGAATAAAAAACAGACAGATGTGAACGACAACGGTGTTAATGGGGATGTTTCCCTTGTAGATCAGAATTGTCCCTCGCCTGGTAGGACTCACGATGTGCTTCAGGTTATGACCGACCGTCATCCAGCTACTAGAGGCAATAGAAAACTCACAAATATCAACTTGGAATGTGAGAACACTATTTCAAGCAGGAAAATTGAATAATGTGTTGAAGGAGATGCGTAGATTGAAGACTGAACATATGAGCGAAGTACGTTGGACAGGATCAGGAACCATTCGAAACAATCATTTACTCAGGCGGCAACAAGCATGAAAAAGGTGTAGGTGTGATCATGGATAAGGAAGTTTCAAAATGCCTGCTTGGACACTGGCATCTATCCGATCAAGTTATTTTAGTCAAGATAAGCCCTTTCAATATCAGTGTCCTACAGGTCTACAACCCTACATCAGACAGACATCTGGCAGACGAAGATGAAATTGACGATTTTTATGGAACAATCTATACATCAAGATTGTGATGGGAGACTTGAACGCAAAGATCGGTGAAGGGAACGTTACAAATAGTGTCAGTCCCTTTGGTCTTGGAGATTGAAATGGAAGGGGTGACAAGTTCCTAGACTGATGTGCTAGAAACGGACAAATAATTACCAATAGCCGATTTAAACAACATCCAAGGCGTTTGCTGATTACATTACAATCGATGAAAGTTTTCGAAACTCAGTGAAAAACTCAAAAAACCTATCCAGGAGCAGATTGATACAGTGACCACAACCCAGTCGTTATTAATTTGGAACTAAGACTAAAACAAAAGAAGAAGAGCATCAAGAAGAAAAGACTTCAGTACAATCAGCTCAACAAATGTCAACATTCTGAATGGTTTCAAAGAGGAGGCGCTGAGAAAGGTCCATGTGAACACAAAGCAACCAATATGACCAGGTAAAGGATGGATGACCGAAGAAATACTGACCCTCATGGAAAAACAAAGGCAAGTAAAGGCTCGTGACGAAATGCAATATTCCCAGTTGTGTCGAGGAATATGCAGAAAGTGTAATGAAGCAAAATAAACCTGGCTTGACAAAGAACGAATAGAACTAGAAGAAAGAAACTGCACTAGCTCTAACGAGATTTACAACAAGGTTAAAAAGTTATCTGGAAAAGAAGGGCAACTTTAAAAGCAGCTGTATTTGCTCAGAACACGGCAGTAGGCTGACAGAATCTCAGACAATCTGCAAAAGATGGGAGCGTTACATCAAAGAATTGTTTGACGACAACAGAGGAGAACCGCCTGATATCAGTGTCAGCATTGAAGGACCAGAAATAACCAAAGACGAGATCCGGAACAGAATCAGAAAGATGAAGAAGGGTAAAGCAGTTGGTCGAGGCAATGGGAGAAGAGGGAGTAGATATGCTATTCAAGATTTTCAATCATGATACTGGAGAACTACCAAATGATTTTCTTCGATCTGTATTCATCCCATTACCTAAAAAGCCATGTACATTAGAATGCAAAAACCACCGAACCATCAGCATCATGAGCCACAGCATAAAACTTCTTCTAAGAATCATCATAGGGCACAAAGCAAACTTCGTCCTGAGATCTCAGAAGAGCAATTCGGCTTCATGCCGGACAAAGGAACAATCAACGGCATTTTTACGCTATGAATGCTCTGTGAACGTGCTATTTCAACATGAACAGGTGGTCTACCTTTGCTTTATCGATTACGTCAAAGCATTTGACAAAGTCCGACATGAAGAATTTCTTAAACTTCTTCAAGATCTCGGATTAGATGGCAAGGACATTCAATTAGTCAGAAATTTATACTGGAATCAGGCAGCTGTTGTTCAAGTCAGAGATGGATTGTCAGCATGGATTCGTATTCTGCAAGGATTGAGACAAGGCTGTGTACAATCGCCTGACTTCTTTAACTTCTACAGTGAAATTATACTTCATATGATAGCGACATTACTGGTTTGAAAGTGGGTGGCGTCAACTTCAACAATATCCGTTATGCAGATGATACAGTTTTAATAGCACCGTCAGAAGAACTACAAACAATGGCAATCAACTGATAAAACTAAATAAATGGTCATTAGCAAATCTGCAGAGAAACCGTCATGTACATTGCAAATCGGCAACGATTTGGAATGGAAAAAGGAAAAAGAGAGTTTTAATTATCTTGACAGTCTCATTACAACATATGCGAGATGTCAAATGGGAGTCAGGAAACAAATCACTATTGCAAGGTTCCATGACATGCATTCAATCTTTGTCAATATGAATTTGTCTCCTTTGAAACTGAAGATACGACTGCTCAAATGTTACATATGGTCAATCCTGACATGTGGATGTGAGGCATGGACATTGACATCCGATCTCAAAGAGAACCTAGAAGCAACAGAAATGTGGTTCCTGAGGAGAATGCTCAGGATATCCTATGTGGACAGAGTGACCAACGAGGAAGTTGGTGTAGAGTCTGTTGCATTGAAAGGTCGTAGTGAAGGCAAACGTGCAAAGGGTCGACAACGAACAACTGACAAGAACAGAGTCCCCTTCAGATATTGTTAGCTGTGCTTGCGATCGTCCTCGTTAGACAGCCATGACCACCCAAGTGTGTACTACACAAGAGAGACATTTTCATTTATTTGCACTGTGAACTGAAAATCTAGAATTTGGACTCCAAGTAACATTTATTTAACATTCAATAGTAACACTAAAATCATACTGTAGTTATCTGCTATCCTAAATCAAACAGTGTATCTCTAGAGTAACATTGTTATGGCATATTCACCAGTTCAGATGCTGGTATGCATTTGTTGAAATAAATAATAAAACTACCAGATTGGCTCAAATCTCCTGCCATTTCAAGGAACATAAAATTAAACAACTTAAACACTGCAGGCATTTGCACTTTGTAAACGAGATGCGTGCAACATTTAAGAGTTTTAGCATATGGAGTCAACACTGTTTGATGGTCTTCTCTGTCTGAAAGTGAACAGATTACATAAGCAATGTTGTACTGTTACTGGGGGTGTAGCCTCACAGGGTGCCCAGGATGCCCACAGTTTGTGTGGCAACTCCTCACAAACAACAATGAAGTCCGTTAGAGGGCTATACACACTCATAGACCCGGAGTAACATCCAGTAAGTACTATTTTTCTAGCAGAGCTTTTTTGCGGATGCATTTCTCTAGAGTCGTTGTTCCCATACATGTGCATTTTCACAGTACAACCACCCCCCTATTCAACCACATACAACCAGCTGTGTTATAGACTGTATATAAATCTATTTCTGAATGTAAATAATGGGTTTGACTGAAGGGATAAAACCTACTTTGAAGAAATCTGGAAACAAGTGGCACAAACTGCTGATCAATAGGAAACTGACACAGAACCTGCAGACAAACAAAGAAACAGAAGGCTGGATGGACACTGTGTGATGTCTCAACTAGGTGCGTGTCCTGAGCAGAATAAGGACACTTTGACATAGAAGTCTTACATGTACCCTATGAGCTTTATCAACAATTAACAAAAATAACAATCAAGCAATTGTTGTAGCTATTAATCGATAAAGCGTCACAAAAAAGCTTCGTATACTGTATATGAGTCCTCATGTACTTCTACTGGCAGTCTTGCGTGTTTAACCAAATGATAAAAGTGGGTGAACAAAAAATGATTACTTGACCTACAGAGATTTACTAAAAATAAATAAATACATAAACAAGACACCCCAGTGTGGATTTTGGTCTCAATCTGGCTACCATTATAAAAATGATCTGACTCTGCCACTGGCTGTTGCCGTTTTCTTGAAAATAGGTGTGTTTAAGATTTTGAAGCAACTTGATTGTGCATTTTTCTTGCAGTACTTGCATTGTTCTTTTCTGTATCACGTTTACTGGAGCCAACATGTGCAACAGTTTGGCTAAAACTGAGCTGGTTGGTAGGAGGGAGCATGTTGACTTTATGTTCACTGTTACTGGTCAGTTCTTAAGTGGGACTTTGTGTAACTAGGTGTAAAAAAAAACAACCTTCCTGGTTAAAACTAAAATGGAATTTCCATCTTAGTTCAGGATGGAGGAGACACTGTTTCCATGATGTTGCCAGTAATTAAGCGGGACGTTACTTTGGTACCACTTTCTGATACAGCATCATTTACAAAGGGTTGACCAGCTGTAATTAATGGATGTATTTGCATTACTTCCTAATCCCTTATATTTCAGTTATAAGTCATTAATAAGAACCTGTCTTGGTTGCTAGATTTTTTTTAAATCCGCTGACAACAGAAAACTTTTCCTAGTTTCTTTTAGCTCTTTGATTCATTAGGGAGCCCCCTCCAGTTGACAGTTGACAACTTGGCTGCAGGGTATCTGGATTAAAATCAAGACCTGCAGATGACTAACATCTGCCAATGGCTTATTGGAACACAATTAATTTCAGTAATATTTATTGCTGCAAACCTGATAACAAAGTTCAAAACCCCAAATAGGTGGTTTACTAACACTTATAATAATAATAATCTAACCTTTATTGATCCCCTTGGGGAAACTCCTTCTCTGCATTGACCCATCCTGTTCAAAGTTAACCTTAACTATACATACTAGGAGCAGTGGGCTGCCGCGGTGTAGCGCCCGGGGAGCAGTCAGGGGTTAAGGGCCTTGCTCAAGGGCCCACAGTGGTGGTGACTGGGACAAGCGGTCGCTCTCACTTTCCCACTTTCCCACCTCAACCTCTTGCCAGTCCGGGGACTCGAACCGGCGACCCACCGGTTTCAAGTTTGCTTCACAAACCACTAGGCCACCACTGATATGTGGTAATATAACAACTCTTTTTTTTACAGAACGAATACAGAAAAAGAAGCTAGGGGTATTTTAGAAATGGTGTCATTACATAGTTTTCCCAGCAAAACAGCTCCGCCTCTATTGTTTACAATAATCTCAGAACGGTCTGCAGCACATGTAGCAGAGTACGTATCACAGCTAAGCAGATTGTGGTGCGAAGTCAAGCAGTGACACAATAAATTGCTGACTAGTTTGTATAATACATTGCTTGAAAGTTAACAAAGAGTGACCTCATAATTTTTTCCTTTTCAGTATAACTTTAAAATACACACATCCGCACATACACACACATATACACTACTATCAAACCTGTATCAGTCAAGCTCTAGATGCAACTATACTTATGTACACGCACTGTATATTGCAGAGTACTAAGTTATTATTAAAACAACTGCAATTGTGCCTCTGATTTGAAAATTGCACATTGCTAATTGAGTTTTCATGAATCAATCAACTCTGTGGTTTTTCATAATACAATTGTGTAACTAGATCTTATGTGCACACAAACCCAGAAATAAATGGTACAGTTCTGGTGCCAAGTGCAGTCAGCTGTAGTTGACATTCTGCTGTTCGGTACATCACGTCCTACACAACTCTCACCATCTGCCTGCTTCCCTATAACACTTCTCGCATATTCATAACAATGAAATTATCCGACCTGCAGTTGAATTCAACTTATTTTACTAAATTTTGCAGTCACATTTTGTCAGTATAATTTGGCTCTTACTGGGTACCAAACTTGTGAGCTGTGGGATTTCGAGACTGATTGTATAACATTGTTCTCGTTGCCCTCTCTCACCCTGCTGCCTCCTCTTTACTTTAATTTCCAGTCTCTGTATAAAAGCGCGTTTCCTTTTTAATCTCAAGTGGGAATCTCTAATTATCCCCCTTTCTTCCCGGCGGGTTAATCATTGCCTCCTAGACAGGCGCTATCTGCAATCAGTGCCAACTAAGTGTATTGCAAGTTCACAAGAAAAAGTCATGAAAATGGGACCATAAACACTCATGAAACCCAGAGAGAAATAGTCAGGGCTTGTCTCTTTTTAATTTACCCACTTCTAATTAATTCTCTCTTAAGTGTTGCTGTAATGACTGGAGTTTCCCTGTACTCCTCTTATTATTTACCAAGCCCTGTACTGTATTTGCATCAGTTTGCGCCTCCTTCATGATTATCTGAGAGGTCTGATCAATTCGAGGTCGGTATCACAGGAGACGTTTGCAGACGCACTGATAATCTGGTCTAATCTTATTAAAGCAACACTCTAGCATGAGTAGTGATAAATGCCATGACAGGACAGACTAATGTCATGTTCACACAAAGAGACTAAGATGGCATAAGCTTGGCCTGCTACACTGTCGTCATTTAAGTGTTGCTCAAGCACTCATTGATGTTAGTGTGAATAAACAGTAGGGTTAAATCACACTGGGACTGGATAACTGCAAAAATATGTTTGTCTTTCATTTTTCAGACAGAAAGGAACAGGACATTGTGGGGAGACAAACAAAGTACACATATAGGGCTTTTCCACCAAGAAGCACCAGGTGCTAGTTCATAGTTGGTTTAAATCTCATTCCTCCTAAGAACAGGTTTGCTTTTCCATTGGCCAGGAGCCAAGTTGGAGCCACACCATTGCGTCACCATAAAACGACTACGCTTGTATCGATTACATAGCAGTTAAACAAACTATCTCTATGTTTATCTTTATAAATCTTTGTAAAGATGTTTATAAGGTCTGTTTATAAGAGTTGGTGTTTGCTAAGCACCAGTTTTTAGCACCTGAGGCCGGTGCTTAGGTGGTGGAAACACAAAGACCTGGTGCTAAATCAGGCTCTGGCTCTTAACTAGCACTGGAACCAGCTCGGTGGAAAAGGGGTAATAGTGAAACAAAAATAAAGTTGAGACCAGCTCTACTTGGATGGATAGTGCGTCACGCTACAAGTGTCAGGAATTATTTGGTAGCTTCACATCACCAGCTTCCACAGAATATCATGTGTAGCCAGCTGCTTGTCCATCAGTAGTCTGAACACACCATAAGAAAACACAAAATTTCTGAGTTTACAATCGTGGGCTGTTTGACTGACGGCAGGTCTCTGGGAAGTGCACCACGGCTGCAAGCACATGGCATCAAAGACAGACCTCAGATAAAACCAGTAAACAGTGAGCCATCATGAATGCTGCAGAGTTGCAGCGAAGCAAGAAATGGAAAATCTGTTCAATCATGTTTCTTGATTGTCGGCTGCAGGGAAAGAGAAAGAGGAGCAGCTGGTCCTTGGTGTTTCAGATAATGTGTAGTGAAGCCGTGCGGTGTCATCTTCAAAATAGCAAAGCCGATTTGAGGTAGTACAAATCTGATTGATATACAACCTTGAATCCAATACGCTACAAGTGAATACAAAGGCTCCTGGCTGTTAACACTCTTAAGGATTTCAAGAAATACGCTCATTCACTACCTCACCATCTGTCTGAACGGTGAATACAAATCTACCACCAGCAGCCGGTTAAGTCAGTCTAGTAAAATATTTGGTAAGAGAGAGAACCAGCTATGGG
>OMNN01052830.1:11782-53793 GCA_900302755.1 Chromis chromis
CTCTTACAATAGTCTGGCATAGAACCCTTGTAAAACCACAATGTGTTGCTTTCACACAGAAGTATTTGTGCATATTTACGAGATATGTTGTGGTAATTAGTGAGATGTAGAAGTGTTTTGGTTTAGGAGACAGATTTTGTTACCCTTGGAGAGAGCTGATTGTAGCTTTAGTATACAGACGAGAGAGATTTCATTCTTCTCATCAAACTGTAAACGATCATTTGAAGGCAATCAGAAGGCCCATTCTTTCTTTTGTAATTCTTCCATAGAGCCTCAGTCATTTTTATATTGACCGTCTCTGACACAAAGTAACAATAACTGTCAATCCTAAAAGCTGGCAGAGAATATGTGGTCAAATTTGCAATGTTATTTAGTTAATTCTTTGATCAATAGTTTCTGATTCACGGGCTTGCATGGAAGCTTGTGGTTGGAAATTACATAACAGCTGAGAGCTTTCTTTGTCTGTCTGCACGCATTAAATATATTGTCTCAGGGTTTTTTCCTGCTTAGAGTTTATTTGGCACCCCCCAAAGAGGTTTTAGCCAGCCAGCACCACAGGAACCAGCGCCAAGATGATACGAATTAGGAATTTAAAGAATGTTTTTAAACCAGTTTTGTTAACTTGGGTTTAATTTACTCAAGCATAATAGATATTTTTGTTAATCAAATATACAGAAATAATAAAATGCATAGATTTCAGTTAAAAAAAGGTTAACCAGACTCATTGTCTTTCCTGTATGTGGATGGATCTTACTTGCTTCCCAAGGCCTATTCTGAGCCAGTAAAACCCAGTGTCTGTGGTGAACAAGCACCAAAACCATGTTTTTATTCTATTTTCTTGAACTCTAGTGATCAGACATGCAGAGCTTTAACCTTTAAATTTTTGCACCACAGCACCAGAAGTAGGCATAAAGCTATTCTGACCTGAAAACGTCTTATCTAGTGAATTTACGGAAAATGTTGTGTCTCTGTCCCTGCCCGAGACATCCCACCTGGTTTGGCACAAAGATAGGATAGAGGCCAAGCTGGTGGTAAATGGTGTGAGCAACACGTACACACAAATCAGGGCACCTCAGGGAGTGAACACCTGTTCCCAAAGGCCTCAGGGTGAATGGAGGTGGATCCGGAGACTGTGTCTTGGGGAGTGGTGGGGCGTGAGAAAGAGGATGCACGATGGGAAGCCATAAAACAGACAGAAGAGGAGGAGATAATAGAGGGAGGGAGGTTAGAGACTTGTTGTCCGCTTGTGTAAAACGACCTCAAATCTCTTCATGGTTAAACATTGCTATTGTTTATGTGTTGGCTGGGTGTTGTTGCTTTTATGCCATGGTCAAGTGAATTTCAAAGCTGCAATTTTACGTGTAGATGACAACACCTGGCAGCAAGAGGTAACTGATTTGGACTTTTCTGTAAATGAAATTAAGCAAAAGCATTAAAATGTGCCAATATGTGGTTGAATATGCATCACACTTTAATCAGACACTTCTGCGGGACACTCTGAAGTGTAGGCATTTTAATTATCCAAACAAGAAGATGTGTCAGACTGTTATGCAATACATTTGTCAGATGGAATCATTGCTGTGTCGTTATTGATTGCAAAATAAATATTAATTCTTGTTGCAAGATTTCACAGCGTTAACAAAATTTCTTTTTGAATGAGCTTAGAGGTTTTTTTGAAACCTTCAAATTCTATTTGTCTTTTCTATTTCAGTATGACATAATTTCCATAACACACTGTCATTAGCAACACAGCCAAAGCCATGTGTGTGTGTGTGTGTGTGTGTGTGTGTGTTTGCGTGTGTGTGTGTGTGTGTGTGTGTCATGTTAAGCTTCCACAGTTTCCCTTCCCTCTCCAATGGAATGTGCCATCTCCAGCTGTGTGTTTGGATTTACCAACCAAACATCCAGGCAGGAAAACACACATTCTTGGATGTTGTGTTCATCCGTGTGTGTATGTGTGTGTGTGGTGGATAGACCGGAAGCTTCTCGTTAAACCTTGTTAATCTGGTACGCATTGAGACAGACAAGTGCTATGCAACAGACAAGCCAGAGAAGAAGGAGGGTGCTGATTTCACAAACCCAGGGGTGGAGATATTGAATACATGTGCAGTAGCAGCATATCATTGTGGCTGAAAGTGCAAAGAAGGATTGACAGCAGGTGGTTATGTTTTTTTGGCTAAAAATTTTAATGAAACGAAACAGCCAAAACTCTAGTGTTGTCAAAGGTTGTCTAATACTTTTTGCTGCCCTGAAATGATCATCCATGTCTTCTTGCAACATTAAAGGAATGTAAATGCTCCAGTTGCTTTGGAAAAGCTGTGCATTTATGACCTATTGTTATAGAAAACCATGAAACATAGGATCCCATATAACACAACACAAGCACATTTTGAAGTCACACTTGGCCTTGGTTGGCAGCACATTATGCAGCTATAGACACAGTTAATGATGGCAAGTCACTCGCTTAAGCAGAGGCTAAAATGAGGTAATCAGGTCCACATGAACGTCATTCATGTGAAAAAAACTGCCTGACATATGTAGCAGACAGCGCTAGATAACAACCACTTTCACTGTAAACAACTCTCTGACTGAATATGACTGGAAAACAGCAGCACGGACACAAAGCAGCAGTATTATTACCACTGATCAACATGAGAGCAACCTGGAAAACCAAGAATACAATATACAAGAGCTGCAACAGTTTGTCAATTACTAAATTACAAAGTTAAGCTGATACCGATAATGCTAATATAATGTTAAACTTTTTAGCAAACTGATGCCTGTTTACTACTAGAGCATATGCTGTTTATTTGGGGGCAGTGGTATCCTAGTGGTTTGTGAAGCGAACTTGTAACCGGTGGGTCGCCGTCTCGAGCCCCGGGACTGGCAAAAGGTTGAGGTGGGAAAGTGAGAGTGACCGCTTGTCCCAGTCACCACCACTGTGGGCCCTTGAGCAAGGCCCTTAACCCCTGACTGCTCCCCGGGGATCAATAAAGGTTAGATTATTATTAGATTATTATTGAAGCTTTTTTGACTAAAAAACCGCTAAGAACAGTGAGAGTGAACCACAACGGTAAAACTGTGGGTCATAAAATCAAACCAGTGAGCTGAAAGATACTAACTTCTTGCGTAGAGCTGAGGGGAGCTGCTGAGTCTGGTGATACTTCTCTGTTGGTTTGTCATGATGATAAAACTTTTTCATATTACACGTGGTTATTCCATTCCTTTTTGTCAATCTTCTGAACCCCAAGCAATGTTTGGGTGTATTTTGCTCACATTTTTACTCACTGTGGGCTGATTTTTGACTGCAGTATAAAGTCCTGCACCTCTATGGAAACAGCACAACTATGCCTAGAAGGAGAGAGAATTAAAAAATGTTAAAGTGTCATAAATCATAAATAAAGAGTTACATTTCTTGGATTTATTTATTTTACAAGAGTTGCTAATGCCATTGGCATAGAAGAATAATGGGATTTTGATAAAATACCACATTTTTAAGCTTAGATTTGGATAATTTTCCAAATTCAATGATACATCACAGATGAATAGTTCATGGACCACCGGAAAATTGAAAACCAGATACTTATTTTTGTTTTTTACATTTTTCTATAAAAAAGGGTTTCATTTGAGATTTTTTGGAGATACTCTGGAAAATATGGTCCCTTTCTAGCTTCTCTTGTTGTTGCTTCCAGCTTTACCTCTTTGTGTGTTTGTTTGCTCCCCGTCAGCAATCACATACGTAAACATTAGTGTACAACATACAGTTACCTGGAGGTTAAATTGAGGTTTGTAATATGAGGGGCCTCTGGGGTTTCAGGGTTGCCATGGATGCACATGCGTGTGTGCATCAGCAACAGTGGCAGGCAAAATATTTCTACATACAAAAGTCTGCATCTGAATCAATAACTGCTGATTGACACTAAAGAGTAGAGCTAAGATTGATTCATTTGACAGACTGTCTATAAACTATAACAATGTCTGATCTGAGCTGACAACCTGAATATGTCAGCTGATGACAACAACACCTTTACATAAGTATTTTATCCATTGTTTGAATCAGTATGATGGAGAATTGTAACCATATACACATTGCTGAAGATACCTAGATTACACCAGAGGAGTCTACTTGCTTCTGAGAACTCTTCCGTCTATCAAGTGTGAGTCAGCGCATGGATTGATTACAGTGCCGGTGTGAACAACTGATAAGAGGATCAACTATCCTGCACGCGATCTCTGTTTTGTAATTGGAAGACGGATAAAGTGTATTGCCTTTGGTGTGACCTCAAGCTCAACCCCTTCCACTAACACACACACACACACACATACATATACATATTTACCCAGTGTGTTTGTTTTGCTTCAAATATCACCCTCCTCTTGCTTCAATCAGATGACACTGGAGTGTCTGGGCGTTCAGTCAAACCTGTGTGTGTGTGTGTTTGTGTATGTGTGTGTGTCAGCTGAGTTCCCTGTATGTTTTCTGGCCTGTGGGCTTTGTGTTTGTGTTTGTCATGTGGCAAGAGAGTGACAGAGTGATGGTGCACCATGTGCTGTGTTTATGTGTTTACATTTATGTGTGTGTGGTGTGTTTGTGTGTGTGTGTGTATTCACCTGGGAGATGCTGCAGCTTTCTTACCTAAAAATAACATCTTCCCTCCAGCTCGCCCTTCCTCTCAATCTTTATCTTCATTCTTCCCATCTCACCCATTTTCAACCCTGTGATCTGTGTTCTTCTCCCTCTTCTCCTTGTTGTTTTCGTCTCCTTTCTAGATCATGTTTTTTGTTTATGTCTGTCTGTGGTAGATTATTTACTCCATAGTGGTAACAATTCTACTTAGAGTTTTTTGATATATTGAACAATATACAGGTAGGAGTCAGCAACGGAAACCAAACTGAGATATTGTTTGTCAGAAATGTGATTATTTCCATGTATCTAATGAAACCAGGTTTAACAGTTAAATATGAGCTAACTGTATATTTTGTGTGTGAATTGTTCTTGTGAAAAAAACAAGAATTGTTTCTTCTTTTTAAAGTATTTTGTATCCATACCATTAATTTTTGCTGCTTTTCTAAATCTGGGTTGCAGTGGCAGCAGGGTACGCAAGGCAGCCTAGACATACTGTAACTCTCCTCCGGCTCTTTCTGGAGGATCTCAGTGCCAGATGGGGTATATAATCCTTCTTGTTCTGGGTCCGACCCCCTGGGCTTGAACACAGTTAAATCTGCCCCAAAATACCTCCACAGGAAGGCATCCTGCGGTTATCCTAATCACATTCCCCAACTACCTCAACTGGGTCCTTCCATGTTAAAGAGCAGCAGTTCTACTTCTTTTGGATGTCCAGCTCCTCACACTGTCCCTGAGATTGAACACAGCCACCCATTGAAAACAGAACTCCCCTCCAGTCACTTGTACATGTGATCTTCTTTGTTAGGTTATTACCCAAGACTGTAGCTGAGGCTTGTAATGCAGATCAATTAGTAAACTGAGAACTCTTCCTTCAGGCTTAAGCTTGTCTCCCGCTGCATTAGTGCTGATGTCACAGCTATCTGCCTGTCAGTCTTATGCCTCATCTTGCACTGCCCTCTGCACAAGACCTTGATCTACTTAAATTCAATCACTTGAAGCAGCAGCAGCAACTCACTTGTAACTATAGACTGTATATATAAGATGGCTATAGCAACCTTGACATCTTCCATTGGTTTGTAGGCATTTGGTATTTTGAAACCAGACATGGAGAACAACACATGGTGATACTGCAGTGACCTGTCAATGCCAAGGTTGACCTGGCACAAAACATACTCATGCTTCATTAACTATTTTCCTCTAAATGGGACCAAAATTTACAAAATAAACCCCATGTTGTATTTGAGGCAACTTGGAGCAAGTGATTGAGACCATAAACTCATGTTCACTGAGGTCATTTTCTCATAGACTTCTATACAATCTAACTTATTTTTGCAACCAGAGGAGTCGCCCCCTGCTGGCTATTAGAAAGACTGCAAGTTTCAGGGACTTCAGCATTGCGCTTCTGATTCAGTCCATCATTTTCTGGAAAAGTACTATGGCTTCATACTTCTCTAGTCATGCATATAACATGGCTCCAACAATGGCAAATTTGATCCCTCTGTTGGTCAGTTAGTCCGGAAGTAAATTTCTTAATCATAATACCATGAAATGTGGCTCAGATATTTATGCTAATGAATTTAAACCTTAGATTGTTGTCGAGCTCCACAATAAGGTTGACATTTTTTGTTTTAACTAAAATACATCTGTAAATACATGGAGGTGAAATACATTAACTTTGGTGATCCTTCTATTTAGCCCCATCAACAGGTGAACATTTCTCCCAACACTTTGGTTTATGACTAGATATTCTGCTAGTTAATAACATTCCCATTAACCTGAGCTGTGCTTTTTATTTGCTGCTATTATTAAATGTTCACCCAGTAATGTGCTAAACGGAGATGTATAAAAATAATACAACCCCTTCTAAACAATAGCTTGTTATTGTGAGCATGCTAGCTCAAAGAAGTGCTGTGCCTCAGTGCAGCCTCATAGAGACAACAGCATGGGTGTAGACTCTCAGTCGTGTTACAGCAGAATTCATCTATATTAAAGCACCATCCTACACAGCAGACAATACAGTGCTGACAGACTTGGTCACATGGCAGAACAGATGCTACTAGAAGTTCTTTTTCTTGCTTCCGATGATGTTAGTCACTTGCAATGACTCAACATGCTGAAGCGTTATGATGGAGCATCAATGTCAGCAATGCAAATGGACATGTGGGCGAGTCTGCTGTTTGTTATTAACAAGTAAGGCTTTCTAACTTCCGCCTCATTGCTCTTTAAATGTCTCCACTGAAAACTGATGAAGCCGTTCTCACATCTCTTTAACACCCAAAGACATATTTTCACTCATAGTCATTGGTCATTTCCTTTTAATATTAGCATTTCAAGCTGTTATGTACGCTTGCACACACATATACAGGGTTATTTCAGCTCACCCCTTCGGGGTCAGTCATGCTGAAGCTCCTTTTTTAGTTTTCTCTCAAACAAAACAAAGGGTCTTTCAGTGGAAAGCGCCCACTGCGCTGGGCAGCAGCACTGATGCTCTGTTTGTGCGTGTTCTTATAGGCACACAAACACATACTTGTGACTGTACCCAGTAGAGGTCAGCTGAAATGGGTGCTTAAATGCTGATGACTGTGCTAATAGTTTTGCAGTGATGCTAGACTTAACAGTCAGAATTCCTCAGCTTTAAACTTTACATGTAGAAAATGAAGACTTTATTTTTTCTTACTGTTCTGAAAAGCCTCTGAAATACAGAATCTAGACACGTGCACAAGACAGGAAAAAATAGTTTAGTGGAAAAATGGCAATCTCCTATTGTGGTTCGGGCTGGAAAACCATGTATAGTGTGAAAATTCAGGGAGTCAGAAGAAAGTACAGTTGTTGTGTAATTGCCCAGAAACTGTTTATTTAAGCAGGTTTCACAGTTGTGGTAGTCAGAGATATCTGATGCAGGGATTCATCCACCCTGTAGGCTTTAGGGAGGTGACACCCTTTTAGAAGTCTTTGAAGTCTTTGTATTGGTGTACATCATGTTGGACAGACAGCGGTGCTTTGATTGTAATGTATACCGGCAATATAAGGGAAACTCCCTGGTGTCTGCGTGTGCTCTGCTGTGATCTCTAGATGATAAAATGATGTAAGTGGGCCTGAGGCAACACAGACATTATACTCGGCTCTTATCCTAAAACCAGACATTTGCAAATGAGGAGAAATTAAAAGTGAGCACCTGTGTGAGGTCAGATTTCACCTTCGAGCTTCTGGCTGAGCAGCAGTTTATCATCTGAACTGCTTTGATTAGTATGTTTGTCACTGTTTTATACAGAAGCTCTGATTTCTATTCTGTGTGGGCAGCAAGCAGGTTGTGAATGTGGGAGAAATCGGTCAGTGAGCCATGCTGACAGATAGAGGTCATCTGACAATGTAATCATTACACAACTTGCAAATGAGACAAATGTTGTGAAACCAGTGAAGTATTAGATGATAATTATAAAGACGTGGAGGATGTTTGATCTTTTTTTTTTGTAAAGGCTAAGCAATTTGCTAAAACAGCTGGGTTCTGTAGTTTTCAGTAAATGTTACTCAAAAAGGAGTATTTAGTGCATTTGTTTAGGACTATGTTTTGCTGTGGATTGATCCACATTTGGTGCTTTAGTGAGTCTTTCCATGGCTTCATACTTCTCTGCATGTAACATGGCTCCAACAATGGCAAATTTGATTCCTCGGTTGGTCAGTTAGTCCTGAAGTAAATTTCTTCACTACAATATGATGAAATGTGACTCAGAAATTCATTCTAATGAATTTAAACCTTAGATTGTTGTCTAGCTCCACAATAAGGTTGACTTTTTTTTTTTTTTTTTACTTAAATACATTTGTGTCCCTGGGGTGAAATGCAATAACTTTGGTGATCCTTTCTATGTTATCTCATCACCAGGTGAAAAATCTCCAACACTGGTTTATGAACAGATATCCTGCAATATTAATAACATTCCCATCAGCCTCAGCTGTACTTTTTATTTGCTGCTATTATCAAATGTCCATCCATCCATTATCTATAAACGTTTAATCCTCTGTAGGGTCGCGGGGGGGCTGGAGTCTATCCCAGCCGACTCAGGCGAAGGCAGGGGACACGCTGGACAGGTCGCCAGTCTATCACAGGGCTACACATAGAGACAGACAACCAAGCACACTCACATTCACACCTACAGACAATTTAGAATCATCAATTAACCTAAGCATGTTTTTGGACTGTGGGAGGAAGCTGGAGAACCCGGTGAAAACCCACACTGCACAGGGAGAACATGCAAACTCCACACAGAAAGATCCCAGGCCCAGGCCGGGACACGAACTGGGGATCTTCTGTGAGGTCACCATGCAGCCCCCTATTATCAAATGTTCACCTGGTAATGTGCTTTGTAAACAATAGCTTGTTTTGTAAAGACTAAGCAATTTCTAAAACAACTGGGTTCTGTAGTTTTCAGCAAATCTAAGTCAAAAGAGTATTTAGTGCATATATTTGGGACCGTGTTTCGCTGTGGATTAATCCACATTTGGTGCTTTACTGCATATTTCAAGCAGATAGTGTATGTGAGATTCACTGAAAATAAACCCTCATGCTCATGTTCACAGTAATGAACAACATATTGGCCAGTGCAACAGCCTGAAGCATTTTTGAATGTTGAACTATGGAGACCACTGGCAAAGAAAAGTCTAAGATTTATCAGGCTTTTGCTTGGTAGGTATTTTTTTCTGCATAGGCAGGACTTAGTCCGCATGATGCGTGCATTGCTTTTTATGGAACTTGTTGACAGTATGATAAACATTACACACTATCAGCAGCAACATCCTCAGAAAAGAAGTCATTTATGCTGCTTCATGTGATATATTTTCACTTAGCATGGAGCACCACTCCTGACTAAGCTGTGAGGCAGCTTAAAAAAAAAGTCATCAACATAGCAACACTCTTTAAATAACTATGGTTAAAGTCTCGCAAAATGTCAGTAACCTATTATATTACATTTCAAACTCTACTCAGTACTGCCAATAAAACATTTACTGGTGATTTTCATGGTAAATGGTAAATGGTCTGCACTTATATAGCACCTTTTTCTACCTTTGTGGTACTCGGGGCGCTTTACATTGTGTTTCTCATTCACCCATTCACACACATTCACACACCAATGGCGACAGAGCTGCCATGGGGAGCAACTTCGGGTTCAGTGTTTTGCCCAAGGACACTTTGGCATGCGGAGGGGCCAGGGGTCGAACCGCCAACCTTGCGATCAGTGGACAACCCGCTCTACCACCTGAGCCACAGCCGCCCGTTCATGCTTTACACTGCAGACATTTACAGATGTGCTACGTTTTTTCTCCTTGAAGCTGCATTTTGATAAAAAATACATTTGTCACTGTATGTAGAAGATAAAGGAGCCTATGGAAAATCCTCACAGTGAAGTTGAGGTGATATACTACATACAGTGTTCTTGCTGAATCAGAGTGTCGCAGTGAAAATAAGTGACACATCGAAATTTTTTACAAGCGGATCTCAGGCAAGTTTTTAGGCACACGATATTTATGAATCAGCAACTCCCACTTCATTAAGGGTGTTATGCTGCAACTGCTCTTTTTAGTTTGGTGGTCACAGACTGTGTTTTCCCTGTGTAGGTATGTTCTGAGGGTGGTAAATCTTGAACACAAGCAATTATGTTGTCACATAGGGTTGAAAATAGATCCAAGTCTAAAACGGATGGTATTACCAATCAGAGGAAGGAATGAACCACAAATGAAACTTAAGCATTGATAAATAGATCTCTTTGACATGTGAGATCATTTCCCTTTGGGCTGTGCTTGTCCCGGCTCCTGCATGTCCGCTCTCTAAAAGAAAGCGATGATTCTGTCTATTTTAAAGCCGTTGTGATTCTCATATGAGAGGCTCTATTTTGAGCAACGGTTTAAACAATGTTAACTGTTGTTTTTCTTTGAAGAAGACAGTGGTACTGGCTGTTCAACCTTCTCTTCAAGTCTCCCTCTGTTCACGGTTCCTCTTGTTTTTGCTCCGATTCTGTCAGTTCTTTAAACTTTTATAGACCTGACAGACACATTAAAGCAATAGCTAGTCAGTAGGAGTCACTTTTGACAGTGGTATCAGTGTTTGTACATCAGCTCAGTTCTGGAATCTGTGGTCAGAGATTTCAAAAGTATGACACTATTACTTTGAAAATATTATTATTGTTATTTTTAATGGGATTATAATTTATTTCAGAACTAAAAATAGAGCTAAACTGAAGAGCTGGAAGAAATTACTCTATTAAACATTATGAAATAGAAAACAAACACTGTTTAGGAAATGCAGTGAATCAAACCATGTCAACAACGGGAACAACAACAACATCACTCATTGAATCCTGTTTGGTTTGTCATTTTTTTAGCTGCGCTGACAGAAAACGCTATAGTCTTCTTCTGTTGCACAATATAGGATAAGTTAGTGCAATAGTGTTTTATTTCATCTATCATCTTGAACTAGGGCTACAAGTAATAGCTATTGATATGTAATAACCTTGTCTCACAAAGCCAGACCCTTCTCCAGCGCTGACACAGTGCTGTGTAGAATGGTCTGGCTGCACCTCATTATAATTTTGATATAGGAGAAAAAAAGTTCTGGCATATTTGTATTTCTTTAAACCTTTTGCAGTTGTTTTGACCAGTGCTAAGAACAGGATTTTTCAATGGCGCCCACAGTTGTGGCGGACCTTCCCGTCTCACAGTTGCACAGTATTGCGGAACTAAAAACAAGTAGGAGTTTCCAGTGGACCACAGGATGTGACGGACCGTTTATTCTCCTGCCGCCGCTTCTGTGATGGCTAGCAAATGGGATGGCTAATGCTAACAACAAGAAGCCAGAGCTGGAAGACGCTCCGCTGTCATTAAAATCACCCGTTTAGATCACTTCGGTTTCCTGGTGAAGTACGAAAAAGGAGAAAAACAAGTGGACAAGACGAAAGCCGTATGTCGACATTGTCAAGTGGTCCTCAACTATGCATCCAGCAACACGTCAAACTTACACACTCATTTGAAAAGGCATATATATTTATGGCTGAACTTGGTTGTTTGCAGCAGTGAAGTAATCTGAGTTATAGTTACAGCAGACCAATAAGCTGGAATTGTTAATGCTACACTTACACTTTTATTTATTTTATTTTGTTTATTTGATATTGAGAACTATGCAGCAGTATTTCTGTTACATTTGTATACATTGTACATGTAATTTAATTTACTAAGTTGCTAACAGCTCTTTGGTTTAAGAAAATAAACAAATGTTTTGGATTAATTATGAGCAGGTTTCTTTTTCATTTTTCCCCTTAACTGAGAACCGAACCAAACCGTACTGAACCGTGACGTCCGTACCGAGGTACGTACCGAACGGTGATTTTTCTGTAGCGTTACACCCCTAGTGTTCATGCAAAATATTCATGAAATTTTCAACATGTAGGTAAAGGCAATGAGTCAGTGTTGCCTTATTTTACAGAAATATATGCAGTTTCCTGTCATTTCTGGCCACTTGATAAACAAAAATCTGTATTATGCTGAAGTAAATGAAACTTCAATTAACAAAAAAAAGTATTTTATGCTAAATTCATCTCCAAAAGACACTAAAAAATTGCTCTATGCAGGACAAATCCTGACATTATTACAAACTGCACTGTTGCCAAATTAACTAGGAAGTTCTGAAACGTCATGTGTTTATTAGAGAGCAGGCAGTAGAGAGGGATGACGGTAAAAGTTGGAAGAAGAGAAAGTTTCTCAGCCAGACTTGGGCCTGGTCCACTGTGGCCTTTATACTCCAGGCTTCCTTGGCACTCCAGCTTGGGTAACATATAGTTAACAGCTAAGTCATAGGAAAAAACACCCACTCATGGTGTCGGCTTAATTAGATTTTTAGACGACAGCTGGATATAGTTGGATTTGGGGAAACACTTACTTTACAACTAATTAAATTTTGTAATTACAAAGGCAACACCGACTTTACGACCAGCAGGATTTGGGGAGCACTCACGCTTGATTGGTCACCTGCAAAGTCAGTGCTTTCAATTCCCAAACCTGTCATAAACACTTACTGTAGCTACTGAAACTAAACCTAATGCAGAGTCTGACCACCACCACCCTCAGCGAGTCTCTCTCTCTCAGCTGCACTGTACATGCTTGCAGTCACTCGGGTGATTTCATGGCTCTTAACCAAACACAAAGGCTCCATTATGGCTCCGCTCGCTGAAATAAACTCACTTTCTCCCTCCTATTCCTTCTCTCGCTGTTCCTCTTCTTCTATCGCCTCCCACTCTTCCTCCTCCTCTTCACATTCACACTTTCACCCACATCTCTGGGATCAAATGTAAAGCCACATTTTCCGTTTCATTACCTCATCCTGATTTGGGGAGTTGGGAAGGAAGAGGGAAAAACCAAAAAAAAAAGAAGGGAAAGAGAAAGGAAGGACGACAAGAAACGGAGGTGGGAAAAGTGCAAAGTGTGTGTGTAATAATTAGCCAATTAATTAGGTCTTGTCCCCAGCCCCCCTCCCACCTTCTCGTCCTTTGAAGTCCCCTCCTCCAGACTACCCTGGATGCACTTGGGAGGCATCCAGGAGGGGGCAGACGAATGGGGGATGTGGGGAATGTGGGTCAAAATGTGTGTGTGTGTAAGAGAATTTCTGGAGATGCTGATGATGAAAAAGAGAGAAAGCGAGGGGGGCTCAGTTCTCCCTCAGTGTCTCTCTATCCCTGGCAGATTGCTTGTGCTGCTTTTCATGTCGAAATCCCGCCACACACACACATCATTCATACGTGCCAGATGCTGTACTTTCAACACACACACATTCACACACACACACACACGTCACATGAGTCTCTTTGTTTTGGTTTGCTGCAGAGATAAAACCCGGCTCTGTTACACTTCTCTGTATGGGAGACAAAGAGCGCTTATCTCACATACTGTGTGTGTGTGTGTGTGTGTGTGTCTACGAGGGAGAGATTGTGTTTGTGTCAGAGTGTTTTCCAATGCAGTCATTTTATTTATGCATTGTGATTTTTACGAGCTGGAGTTTCGGCCTCGTTAGGTGGATTTTCCTTTCTTTTTTCCCGTTTTACTGGACTGTCTGATTGCTTTTTGTGAGCGTGACTGTGTGTGCATATGTGTCGGTGGCGTCATCAGATCTGCATGCCGATATGGCCACCAGGGCCAGCATGACACACTTCCTCTTCAAAAGTGGGCTAATCACACACAGGTTAACAGAGTGGGAGAGTGAAAAAGGATTTTGAAAATGGTAAAGTAATAAATAAGGGAACTTCCAAAACAAAAGTGTTGATGCTCATGTCAGTTGGTCAATGTTGCTCATTTTTCAGTTTTCAGTGTTTGTTCTTATGACTTTGTGTATTTCCCCCTGCTATATTAATAGCTGCAGAAAAACTAATGCATTTGCCGACTCACATAAAAGTGCTGTTATTTGTGTTATATGATAACATGCCGAGAGAAGTAAGGAATTTTTCTGTCTTCTAGGATTTTTCTATGCCAGTTATACCAAGGGACTGTTTTTAATATCTCTAATTGTATTGGGTGACTGTGGTCAATGTTGCAAGTCCAGGAACAAGGTTTAGGATACCAAATGTAATGCATTTTCTTTTTTAATACTGTTTGTTTTGCCGTTTTTGCCTTTACTAGATATAGGCCGTGGTCGCCAACCCTGGTCCTCGAGGGCCCCTATTCTGCATGTTTTAGATGTTTCCCTCTTCCAACACACCTGATTCAAATGATCAGCTCATCATCAAGCTCTGCAGAAGCCTGATAACGATCCTGATCATTTGAATCAGGTGTGTTGGTAGAGGGAAATATCTAAAACATGCAGGATAGGGGCTCTCGAGGACCAGGGTTGGATATAGGCAGTGGAACGAGACAGGAAATGTGGGGAAAATATGCAAAGCATTGACACACAGTAGAGGTCCGGCCTGGCATGGATGGCGTTTGCACCCATGAGGTATCAGGATCCCCCTAATTTGGTACATTTTAAGCTTGATTTGCATTAAATTAATTTGTGCCAAATCTAGTACCTGAGAGCACATCTGGCTGACACAGCAGAGTATACGGACTTGTCTGTGAACAGCCTTTCCTCTCTTTATGCATTGTGGGTCAAAACATGCACAGGATGAATGATTGTTGTTGCTTTTACCTGCAGAATAGGACCAAACTAAATGGTTCTTGTCATGAATATCTATGCACAAATTTGTCCTTAAGTGTTGTATTCAAGTTAACTCTAATTAGTTAATCTATTTATGTTTTTAATACAAAACTGTCAGAGACCCAGCTCCTCCACTGAGTTATTATCAAGCCTGTAAGGAGTCTAGTGTTAGCTTTTCAGATCTGTGGCTCTTTACAGTGGCAGGGATACCTCCGGTTTTAGGCTAAGTGTCTTTACTGTAGTCTGACTCATAGCTGCTAAGTAGATTTTACTGTCTGGGCCAACTGTGCAGTAAAGCGGGCAGCAGGCACAGTATGTAACATTTGGATTGCTGTTTTTCAAAAAGTTTGGCATATGTAGGCACTGCAACTTGATCACATCTTGCAGCATGCTTTTTAAAGTGTCTGTGGCTACAGGCCACTAACTTCTCACAAACTTGCAACGTAGAGACAGTCGCTCAACTTCCACAACAAGAGTCTACTGGACCTACATCACACGCAAGTCACGAAGTACTTTGCAATTTAAATATTTGCTGTGGTCATTTTTACAACTGAAATTAACTTTTTATTATTACAGAGTATTAAAAAAAGGCACCATTGTGCAGTTGTACTGAATTACAGGTTCAAATGTAAACCAACCCTACAGGAACAGGACTGTGTTATGTCAGCATTGGCCTTTTGTTCCAATTTGACAAAGTACCTGTGATGTACTTCTTTAAAATTGCCAGATTCGTGATGATGGACAGCAAAATTGATGCAGCAGAAGTCAGAATTGCCTTCTTGGTCAACCCTGGCACCTACATTACCCACAATCCCAGACGGACATTCGATGGAGTTATACCACTAGCATCTAAAGTAGCTCCTCCTAGTAGCCTGTTGGGCTTTAATTAGACCAACTGCGGCCAGCTTAGAGGAAATTCAGGTCATATATTCACATACCAACAAATGTAGTGTGCAGAATCTGACGAACGGGTCGTGGTTGTGTGTTGGTGTGATCTTGTGGTCCCACATGATGACACTGATGAAGCGACACTCAGCATGCAGTGTCATGAATGACAAACTACTGAGGGGATGTGTGTGTGCACGGGCAGATGGCGTCTCATGAGTGCGAGGGGAGCTAACAACCTTGAGAGAGGCCAAAAGAGAAGGAGAGCGATGGCGACGGCAGAGGTCAGCTTGTTTTGCGCCGAGGGTCAGGCGGGATGGGCGGGGCATTTCTGCTGCTGCTTCCTCACTGCATTTCCTCTACTCAACCAGCGTGTCCCTTCCTCATACACGCACACATACACTGTATTTGTACACACACACATACACGGGGCGTTAACACAGCAACACAATGAACAGGGACTGGCTTGAGGCAGATTGAGCAAGGTGTTTCCTGTGACCTGAGCGACTGCTGCGTCAACACAAACACACTCGTCTGGAACAACACTGGCATGTGTTTGCAGACATGTGTAGGTGTGTGTATGTGTCTGCAAACTGATTGACTCTCTTCACCTTCAATTAGACCATATTAATTTCTCCCTGTTTAAAAGTGTGAATGTGTGTGTAAGTGAAAACAGCTGTGTTCAAGTCTGCGATATTCATCCTTTATTCATGCTTTGTTCATGGTTTATTCATGTCCTGTTCAAGCATTTGCAGAGTGAATGAATATTGAATTAAAAGCAGCTTTACGTTATTCATGAGCTGAGATATTTTGGACTCCACCAGTGCTCTTGTAATCTCCCATGCTGTGTGTGCACGCACACGTACGCACAAACCCAACAACAACAATAACAAAACAGCCCTCTGAATGTTGTATAGATTTTTCTACTTGTGTATGGGACCATTACTGCTGTATTAAACTTGACTGTGTCTCTGTGTCCCACAGGCCGTGTGCTGCCCTGCTATGGAGAAGATGAAGAGGATTAAGAAGCGTCTCTCATTAACACTGCGACCCAGCCAGACCATCGACGAGTCTCTGTCTGAACTGGCTGAGCAGATGACCATCGAGGACGGCGGCACCAAGGACAACGGTGAGGGTTCAACACACTGTGTTCAGTTTTTACTTTTCAAACCCTGATAGAAATCAAATTTTAAAAATACAGTTTTTTTAATAAGGATTCTGGTGTATAACTAGCACCTCATTGGCATTTAAAAAATATTTTCTGAACTGTGCTTGTGGCAACAGCACCTCATTTACTGTTGGCTGTGGTCATACCAGAAATACCGGCTTATAAAACTGCTTCAACTAATAAACAATAGGAAATATCTGGTAAAAATCATTTTGTTACAGTTGGAGTTACTTACTGCGAGGTAGTCTGTCAAAAAAGCTCCAGAAGTGCTACAGTTCAGTGAAAAAATATTGGTCTAATTGTTAAAAATGCCCAATACATGAGTGACAATTAATATAAAAAAAATGAGCTAAATTTGTCAGAGTTAAAGGACTTAAAGAATCAGGATAAATATGTAAAAATATCTTTTAGCTGACAAAAATCTATCCAAACAATGTATACAGCTGCTACAAATAATAAAAGCTTGGTAAAATCATTCAAAATACCTAATAATTATGCAAAAATATAAGGTATAATAAGGCCACAAATGCCAGCTGGCCTGACTTTCACTGCCTGTCGTTCCCCTTCGCTCTTTCACTGTGTTTCCTGACTCTCTCTACTCTATAAAATTAAGGAGAAAAAGCCAAAAATAACCTTTACAACATACAAAAATGTTGCTAAACTCAATGCTGAAAAAAGTATCAGTGTCACACCAAGGAAGGAAATTCCACTGGTCTGATTTTTACAGTATTTTCCTGTTCATGCCAGTTAGCAGGCACGTATAAACTCCACACACATAAGTTACTGTATCTTAACAGCTCCCGGGGGTATTTAAATTATGAAGGACTGAAGCTGATGAAAAGAGAGATAGTTCAGAGTGTGTGTCACTTAACAGCTGTAATGGACTTCCACTGAGTAGCTCTCTATGAAGTTATGTAACAGCAGTAAGAGCAGAGGAACTACTTAAACACACACTCAAATAGAAGTTCGGCAGGTCAGAGGGTAGTCTATAGTCAAACACCCAGACAAACACACTCTTCTTGACTTCTCTTTATGTAACCTTCTGCCTCTTGTGGCGCCCTAGTACAGTGCATCTCCAATGAGCTGTGATGAAAGTGATTGGCTGACACTTGTGATTGACAGCTGTCAAAATAAATGGACACGCACGTCCATCTATTATAAGACATTTCCCCGCTCTGTCCAAAATGACTTACAGTAAATACAACTGTACGATAAGCATCAGTTGGTGGATCAAACTACAAACAGCCAGCAGGGATGAAGGTCAAAGTTCAAGACATCCTCTTTGTGAGCTGCATAATATTCGTGCAAGCTCAAAAAAGATAAATGACTTATTAATGAGGAGAGAAGAAAGAAAATCTATACTCTGTCTCATCAAGCCCACAGATCTCCATGCTAATGAATATTTTGATGAAGCCTTTTAAAGTAGTAGCTGAACACTTTGCAAAATTATGAGTTAGAGGAAAAGGTCAATATCACTGTCGTATCTGTCTGTTAGATATAAGCTACAGCCAGCAGCTTAACTTAGCTTAGCATAAAGACTGGAAACACTAAGATACCCTAATTAGCAAGCATTAGAGCTGGAGTACGATTTTATAACATTATACAGAACAAGGCTAATACTTTATCCCTACTCTTAGTCTTTGTGGTCAACTAAGGTAATCTCCTGCTGGCAGAAGGCTCAGACACCTTTCAAATCTAACTCTCAAAATTTTATGTGCACTACATACTGTATTTTATAACAGTTTTCTTCAGAATGATTTGGAGCCACCCAGGGATCATGTGGTAAAAAGAATATTGTGGTGGGAATTAGTGGAAACTAATTGATTTGCGAACTGAGAACATTAATTGACAAATGTGCAAATAAACTCAAAAGTTTGAAAATAATGAATGATCAAGATGTATAGTTGGCCATATTACCTACATACTTTACAGATGTAGCAGCTGATAGATTACCTCCACATTGTTTACATCCAGCAGGTCTAAAGAAGTTAAATCCTGATCACAACTGGCCAGCCAACCCTGTTTTATAGGAAGTGTTAGAATGAAATAGGTTTTTCCATATGAACAAATAGCATATATATTCAAATATAAGAAATATATAACTTTAAGTCTAAGTTGCTAAAATAGCTTTCATACTCATACCCATAAAATGTCACAAAAATCCCAGCTAACCCTGACATTTGCACCTCCTCCTTAAAATCAGTCATGCATGCTGAGCTTGTAATTCTGATGTGTTTGACAAGCACCCAAAGGCAGCATAATGTTAATTTGTGAGGGAGACATGTGGGAACACAGCACAGTCTGTCAGCTCAGAGTTTAAAAGGTTGGATGCAGTAAAGAAAGTTGACAGTCGCTAAAGGATAGATCCATGAGATGTGACAGACGTGGCCTGTCTAATGTACTTCAGGATAGAATGATAGACTGCATGACCTTTTTGTACAGATGTTGCTGGACTTTCAGCCACTCTGCCCACAGGGACAACTCTGGGTTGTAATATTTGTTTACAGGGTTTCCTTAGAGACTAAGATTGGAAATTTGATTGCTAATTAAGGCCCATGAGTGAAGCTCATGTCCTGCTTATCAGCAGAGTAACATGCCTTTTGGCTAGAACTATTCTGGTACTAGAACTGTTTATTGTCCACTGTGCTGTTTGTTTTTCAGACAGTGTTTTTTTTAAATGAAGATACTCCTGTTATGTCCTCTTAAAGAAATCCCTCAGAAATCCAGGCAGTTTAAGGATGCTTCTGGTTCCTGTCGCTTTTTTACTCACTGTGGGATCATTTTTCACTGCAATATTAAGTCCTGCACCTCTATGGAAACAGCTCAACTATGGCTAGAAGTAGAGCGAACCCAAACATGTCATAAGTTATTATGCCACAAATCACAAAAAAGAAAAATAAGTTTCTTTGTTTTTGTTTTATTGTTTTTTACAAAAAATGAAGAAAATGGTGGCTCTACATTCTATAGATATTATACAACATGATTAATTTGTTTCCGTTTCCTCTCTGCGCTCTGTAAACACTGCCTGCAGTTCAGCCCACTTAAACTGAAAAATCGCAGAATTTTTTTCCGCATGACTTTCCTTTTTTTTTTTTTTTAACAAAGCTGTGTTTTTTAGGAGGGATTTTTCGAAATGAGACATAAAATAGAGTGATTTTAATGAAGTATCACGATTTTAAGCTTAGCTTTGGTTTTCCAACAGAACTACGTGTCACAGATGAGTATTTCTAGGACCGTTGGAAAGATGAAAATCTGAGAAACAGTTTGTAGCTTTGGTAATATGTATGATTTTGGTGTTTTTTTTAATATTTATTTTTGGCCTTTTATACCTTTATTGGATAGGACAGTGGATAGAGTCGGAAACGGGAGAGAGTAGGGAAGGACATGCGGTAAACTCCCGAGGTAGGAATCGAACCCGGGACAGTATTTAAAAATATATATAAAATGCCTTTCAAACACGCCAGCGGGTTTTGGGATTCAGAGGATTAACATGCTCGGAAGCTCAATCTTTCATTTACCTTCCAAATGTCCGAATGTACAGGGAGCAGCTGTTGTCCAGCACAAAATCCACCCATCAGCACCTGTAAAGATGTGGTCAACATTATTTCCAGCAAGTGAAGCATATTTTCACCTTGCATGATTCACAATAATTTGCCTCAGAGAATTTGTGTCATTCACCCCAAACAGTCAATGTACTAAATGTATGTAAGATACTCTGACATCTGCTTGTCTTTGGCCTTTCACAGATCTCAGAACTCACCAGAAACCTTAAAACATGTTCATCTCGTACAGAAGTATCTTTACATGCATTTCTACTTGCACTTTATTCTGCTCAGCTTAGGTTTAAATAACTTCCTCACACCTACGTTTTTGCATCATTACATAACTTTGTAGAATACTTGATGTCCTCTTCCATTTATTTATCCACGTCTCTACATAATTGTGCCTGACGGTTGGTATTTTTTTAAATGTCTCGACCTGACTTAAATGTTAAAGTTCTTTTGGTTTAAACAAATCTCTGACACACACATTTTAAACAGAGAACACACTACAAAGGGTTGAGGTGACTTTTAGTGTTGCTTCATGTTTGTACCTGAATATTTTGATGCAACTGTAGAGCATCGGATTTCCATAAAACCAGAAATTTTGACAGTTGTTTTGTTGTTTCAGAGCCCTTCATGAGGAATGGCCGCCCCCCCACCTCCCACAGCATGCACTCCTTTCTGCACCAGTACACCGGGTCCTTCAAAAAGCCGCCACTGCGTCGGCCACACAGCGTCATCGGCGGCACCCTGGGGTCCTTCATGGCCATGCCGCGCAACGGCAGCCGCCTGGGTGAGACACACGTGTTCACAGACACAACACATACACCCATGGAAGGAAGCGAGTAGTAGGAGAGCAGATGGCATCTGGGAACAAACAGGAAAAGTGTCGTGATCCTGAGATTTCCGTCGTTCTTCCTCACATTTGCAAACCCACTTATGCCGGAGCGACTGGGCGTCGTTCCCATGAGCAGATTTCTCTCCTCATCCTCAAAAGGGCTGGGTTTCTCTTTTACCAGAGTGACAGCTGGATGGAGGGCTCCGTCAAATGTGACGCTGTTTCCTGTGTGAACTGATTCATCACAGTCTCATCCTGAGGGTTGGAAGGCAGATCATGTCGAGATGATTCAAAGCAGCACCAGATTTCGAGCTAAGGGTTGGGAAAGCCCAGGAGGTGATGAAATGATTCATGGGACACCGAAACCAAGTGTTATGGGTATCAGAATGTACCTGCTACTAGGCTATTTTGAATATTCAGTGAAGCAGGAGTGAAGTAAAGGAGATAAGATCTGGAGCACATGATAAGAGTCAAACATTTAGACTAACAGCCATGATGTTTTCTTTATCGTAACACAGGTGTTTTGCATGGATTCTCTGGTATTTTCTCATCAGAGCTTCTTTATCGACTATTTATGTTGTTGTGGGTTCATTCTGTAGCCTCTCAATTCTGATCATTTTCTTTGCATCATGTAAACTGAGTGTCTTAGAGATGTATGAAGAGGTCACTTTGGAATTCAGGACATACTGCTTAACAGCTTTAAACAGTTTTCTGAGATTTTATAAAACAAATAATTCATTGGTTAATAGAGACAATAATTGGGTTATTTCATGTCTGACTCACCAGATGTAGAGCTTTTGGTAAATGTCTGACACTTCCTATGCTACAGGAAACAACAGCAGCCTCCACAATGAAAATTAGTAATTTTCTGAAGATTTGCATGTAGCACACCCTGCTGGGTTTTTTTCTGTACAAGTGCCATTTTAATGACAGTGCTCTTCTACCTATTCAAATACTCCACAAAAACAGTTCCCCCCGACAACTTTTAGGGGCACCATTGCTGCATCTTGGGCCAAGACAATTGTGATTGGTTTAAAGAAATATGACCAGAGCACTGTTTCCAGGGATTTTGCAAATTTGTAACACATTTATGATCATAGAGGAAGAAACCTACTGACTTTGGTTATCGCTTGACTTTCATCTAGCACCAACAGTGGTTAAGATCCAATGAAATATCAAAATTTTACACAGATGTTCATGGTTCATGTTCATTCCAAATGACTTTGTTCACGCCCTGACTTTTTATCTAAAGTTTATCATTTGAGTGCGGCACTATCATCAGGTCACAAATTGAATTTCTCCAATACTTGCAGGCCAAATACTTAATACCAAACCTAACTGCAAATGTACACACTGGTATGCTAAATTAAGGTGGTGAACATTTAAATATTACCTGTTTAACATCAGGATGTTAGCACGCTGACATTATCGTTTAGCTCAAAACCTGTTAGCATGGCTGTAGACCCATAGTCTTGTTAATAATCATTATCAAAGTATCTTGTTTCTCGCTTGTTTAATTGCTGTATTCATTTAAAAATACTGACTGCTTTGATAGCCTGTGCAGTCATTTCCCTGTACCAGACAGATGTTGCCTTAAATGTTAAGCAAACGTTGTTTAACAGATCTTTTCCACATGGCCAGGTAGCAATAACCAGCAACTGTGCAAACAATCTGTTCCACACAATGTTAGCAATTTTACAGTAAGAGATTTCTGCTGGTGCCTCTCTAAGCTAGTTTTTGTAGGGAGTGGAACACCAGTGGACCTGTTGAGCCTCACAGTGGACCCTGGCCTACATAGAAGGACTTGGATCTAAAAACAGGACAGTTAAGTAGGACATTGATGTGCCACATAAAGCTGCTACACTCTGTGTGCTTATTAGCAAAGCAGCTAACAACCACAGAGGGAAGGGAGACAAAAAGTGAAGTAAATGCAATGGAAACACACAGAGAGAGATCACAGTTTCACACACACACAAAACATATCTGTGGAGGGAGGGAAGTAGAGGAAGGATGTGTTGGAGATGTTCGCGAAAGAGGAATCAAAAATGGGTGGAGAATGAACTCATTCAAGGTTTTTGGAGAAAGGAAGAGGTGAGGCAAGAGGAGATAAAAGACGTGTTAAAGCAAAAGGAAAACAATGTGGGAGGAAGATTAGAAATCAGCTTTGGGGGTTTTTGAAATCGGTTTTGTATGGTGGGAGGTGAAGGGAGAAAGTGAAAATATTGTTGAGAGAGGAAGAATTTGGGGAGTTTTTGGAGAGGATGAGCAAAGATATAAAATAGCAGGAGATAATGGAGAGGTATGTTAAAGTGAAAGGAGGATGAAAGGAAAAGAAAGTAGGACAGATTAGATGATTCGGAGGCTTTGCAGAAGAGGCAGACAAGGTAGAAAAACGCAGGTTGTGGAGGAATGTGTTGAAGTCAGATGAGCCGCTGCCTACGAAAACCTTGCAAAAGAAAGAGAAAACAAGACGAGGATTATATAGACTAAAGGGGAGAAGTGGGAAGTGAAAGACATGGGTGAGGTTTTTGAAGAACAGTTGTGTAAATAAGCAGGAGAGAAGTTTTTTAAAAAAAGGAAGAGAGATCTTTTGGAAGTTTTTAAAGAGGCGACAAGTTGAACACAGAAAGTGGGGCAGGAATGAGTTGTTTGTGAGGTGTTTATGTAGAGACAGTAAGTAGGTTAGCAGGAGGAAAGTGTGGCGGTTGGAGGAATGAAAAATAGGGAGAGGAAGAACTTTCTGGAGTAAAGAAATAATAGCAAGGCTTTTACCTATTGGGGTCTAATATCCTACACATTCTAATATTTATGTAGGAAATGGCTGCAAGTTTCACACAAAAAACTGTGATAAATGTCACCTTTTCTACATGCATCAGCTTGTACTCACACTCGTTTACATAAGGCGGCTGTGGCTCAGGTGGTACAGCCGGTTGTCCACTGATCGCAAGGTTGGCATGCCAAAGTGTCCTTGGGCAAGACACTGAACCCGAAGTTGCTTCCAATGGTAGGCTAGCGCCTTGCATGGCAGCTCTGTCGCCATTGGTGTGTGAATGGGTGAATGCGAAACACATTGTAAAGCGCCTTGGGTACCACTAAGGTAGAAAAAGGTGCTATATAAGTGCAGACCAGTTTACCATTTACTGAAACAAACCCCAAATAGCATATATGGACCCCTGGTTACTGATGTTAACACTAAGTGTGGTTAGATGCTTCATGTCCCCGAACAGATAAACAGTTAAACAGATGTTACTTGCAGATTTTCATCTAAGAGCTCTTTGTGATTGTTTCTGAATTCATTTACTCCCTGCAATATTTTAAATTTATCCACTATCAGAATTTTTAAAAATGTTTTCTCAAGGACTGTTTAGTTTTTTCCAACCAAGTTACCTTTGTCTTGTTTTATAGATACATTTAGTGGAGTGAACGATTGGGGTCAGCACTAACCTTGGTGACAAGTAAATCCATTTCTTGTGATTATGTTGTAATAACTGACATGTTAAGCATGTGAATGGCTCTAATGGGAAGCAGCGGCATTAACAGTAAATTGATACAGCAAAAGGAGAGTGAAAAGGTAACACTGAAGCTCATATTAACCTTCTGAACCTGAAGCAGTTACTCACTGTGGGCTCATTTTTCTCTGCAGTATAAAGACCTGCACCTCTATGGAAATGGCGAGTGAGAGACTGGTCTTTGGATTATTTATTTTACAAAAATTAAGACAACCTGTAATCGACATGGGCTGCACAGTGGCTCAGTTGTCAGCACCGTCGCATCACAGCTAGAAGATCCCTAGCTCATGTCCCGGGTTAGGACGCCTGGGATCTTTCTGTGTGGAGTTTGCATGTTCTCCCTGTGCAGCGTGGGTTTTCACCAGGTTCTCCAGCTTCCTTCCACAGTCCAAAAACATGCTGAGGTTAATTGATGATTCTAAATTGTCCATAGGTGTGAATGAGAGAGTTGGTTGTCTCTGTGTGTAGCCCTGCGATAGACTGGTGGCCTGTCCAGGGTGTTCAGGCTCCAGCCCCCACGACCCTACAGAGGATTAAGCGGTGTATAGGTAATGGATGGATGGATGGAATCAACATGTACAACATTTTTCCAAGTGCCGACAGTGTTGCCAATAGTGGGAAAATTTCTGACTGCATGCTATAGATATTTTACTACTTGCATTTCAAATTAGTTTTATACTTGTCTCCTATCTCTCCAGTAAGCACAGCCTGCAGTTCATTCCAGTTCAGCTGATTTTTTGCCTCTTGTCTGGTTGCAGCATTGATGGCTTCAAGTTCGTGCAGAGGAACGCAGAATTTTTTGTTTTTTGTTGAATCTGATTGGGTGGATTTTTAAATGAGACATGTAGAATAATGGGATTTTGATGAAATATAATTTTAAACTTGAGCTGGTTGAGTTTTTCAATGGAACTGCACATCACACGTGATTGGATTGAGGGTCGTTGGAGAGTTGAAGTTAAAAATCTAAGAATTCTTTGTGTTTTTACAGTTTCTGGCTCTGCTAAATGGTGTGTTTTTGCATTTTCTATCAATTATGCCCAAATAGTTGAGAGCAGTTTGTGTATCTGTAATTAACCCGCCAGCACTCCTGTGTATCTACCAGGGTTTGTTAACAGGCATTGTGAGGAGTCTAGTAATTGATGAGTATGTTTCTATGCATAGATGTGAGCATTTGTACTCGTAACTGATAAATTAGGCAGTTGGAGAAGACTGGTTGTAGAGGCAAAGGACGGACAAATAGTTGGTGTAAGAGGGCAGGAAAGAAGAAAAGCCATCCATCTCCTCCTCCAGATGGAAACCTTGTGACAATTCCCCCCTTTTTCCTTCTTTTCCTCCCGTCTTTCTTTTCTCAGTCAACAAAAACCTCTTTCACACATTTCCTCCCTCTTCTTCTCTTCATTCATCCTGTTTGCTTCTCTCTTTCTTTTAGAGCAGCAGAATTAATTGCAAATAAACTGGAGTTACGTCAAGGCTGTTAAGTTATCCCACCAGTGTTCAGATGGTGAAGCAGCAGTAAAAACTCACATCAGCTAAAACCATAAGCTAGAGTGGAGCGGAACAGGCCAGCCCCTTTTTTAGTTTCTAAAAGTGAATCAACATTTTCATAATCTGAGGAGATTTGGTTTGTAACCAGATAATCACAGACAGATTCACATCGTTTGTAAGCCTTTATGTTTTGGCTGCACCACAAAGTAATGCAGCACCACTTTTAATGAGTGAAGTTCATTAATATGATGAATAAATAAGGAGCTCTGTTAGGGTGCACAACTGCAGCAGTTTGTTCTGAAAATCTAAACTAACAACTGTAATGAATCATCTTTGGTTTAATATTTAAAGAAATAATCAGGATTATGTTTGAAATATTTAATCTCCATCAACCGAAACCGTGCAGAGATTTGTCTCCCCTCCCATTTTTGGGCCTTCGCATTTGATGACAGGCTGCATGGTTGGAGGCGCTGGCACACTGATGACAGAGAACAACTCAACCCCGGCTACTCATTAACTGTGTGTGCATTTGTGCGTGTGTGCGGAGGAGAGGGTGGGCGTGAGGTTTGTACATGAGCTCCTGCTGTGCTATGGTGGTGGTGGTGGTAGTTTTACTGCCCTGGAGGAAGAGGTGCAGGTTGCGGTGTTTAATCTTTGGCCCCTGAGGTTACAAGGGTCTGAGAGGAGACGGTGGGCTCTGTGTTAAAAAAGGATGCTAATTTCAACTTTCATGAAGTCTGCATTGTGGCATGCAGTTTTCAGACCGGTTTCAATCTGATAAGAAATCTCCAAATATCATCACTCTACAACCACTCCTTTTCCTGTAGTGGCTCCTCTTTGTAAGTGTCTTGTCATGTCTGTTTCTAATTTCTTTCTTGAAGTTAAAGTTTGCCAAATGACACATACTGTATTGACAGTGAACCTCAGATCAGAACAGACTTCTTAGTTTAAGTTGATGATGCGTTTGTCTGATGAGGACGGCAGTTTTTCTTTTCTTCTAAAATGTCTTTTTGCTGTCTGAGCAAATCTCGTTAACTGGAGCACACTCTTGTTTCTTTATTGGTCCCAAATCCATTAGCGTTTACACAGCAAACATTTTGACTTGGCACTGATAATATTAAAAATGGTCCTCTGATCCATTAAATAACGCAGTTTCTATTACCTGTGTTTGCCCAGTCAAAATACCTGCTGTGGAAAACGTCTAATCTCAGTCCAGACTAGTGTTCCATCCATCCACACTAACACACCTGAAAACGCATATCACATGACCATTCATAGTAAATAGAGAGTTGGTTGCTTAGTGGTAGAGTCACGGGGACGTGACGAATCAGGGAAGGATACATATTGACTGATAAGACCCAATCAGGAAATGAACGTGAGCGTCTGCGTCATCGTTTCCTAAAGTTTCCACTTTTCCCTCTTTGCACGTCATCACTGCAAATTGAGTTTCTGAATGGAGCTTTCCAAAATTCAGTTTTCAGTGACCAAAAACTGCATTTGGATGTGAACTGAAGGTTAAAACCCATAGAGAAAGCTACATTTAAAAAAGCTCCCATGCACATGTGGACAAGGCCCAAGTTTCATGCAGCATTATTGCCCTAGTCATGTCCTGCCCCCTGCAGTGACTCTGCCCCCTGTGTGGGAACCACTGACTTAATGGAGCAATAAAATAACGACTGAATACCACTCTACAGTTGTGACATCTGGTCCTTTCAGATTAGACTTCCAGGAGTCGACAAATACAAGGCTGATCGAGTTCAAATGCTAGAACAGTTGGTTACTTAAATAATTTATCCCACAAAATACCAAACTTTCGCTGGGTCTGACTTCTAAAATGTAAAGATTTGTTGTTTTTCTCCACTTTGTATGACTGTAAATAGAAAATGATTTGGTATTTACAATAAAAAAAATCTGTTTTAAGTCATCAGATCCCCTAAGGCTTTAAAAGAGAGTTGTGCAACTCCACAAAAGGAGAAGGGATTTTTAATTGGAAGTGTATTTAGAAGGGAGGTCTATGCTGTTCATGTAGTTACCTGACTGTTGTTTTCAGTGTTACAGATTTTAGATTTCTAACCTATTCTTTATAAAGTTTAGATTTTAAATTTTCACTATTTCCTGACATTTTATTTGTCAAACAGATGGGAAAATAATCAACACATGAATCTCTAATGAAGGTTATCAGTAGCTGTGGCCTTAATCAGGTCTGCAGACAGCAGGTTATCCATCATTAGATGGACTGGTTCAGGTCTGAATTCTAATGAGGCAACAACTTGATTTATCGGATTCCTCTTTGTACCTTGTTGTAATAACACATGCTTCTACATTTTAAGTAATAGCTTTAATCTTTTTCTTTTCAGACATTGTGCACGAGAACCTGAAGATGGGTTCTGACGGGGAGAGCGACCAGGCATCGGGGACGTCTTCAGACGAGGTTCAGTCTCCAACTGGCGTCTGTCTGAGGAACAGAGTCCACCGACGAATCTCCATGGAGGTGAGACGCACACATACTCCAACACACATACATGAGCTATAATTGCAAAAATGGCTTACACTGCAAGAGTCTCCTTTAGCTCCTCACCTCCGTGGCCTGTTCTGAGCTGGGAGGGGGGTTGGGGCGTATTGTTCGTGTACTAATGGGCTCTCGGTGTCTGGGCGTCACACACTGATAGCAGACCTGCTCCCTGAGGACCAGACGAGGGGCTGGTAAAGACACGTGATAACCTGTGCTGTAGCTACACTGATTTTGTTCATGTCAACAGTATCAGGAACATGCTGGGATAAGAGTCTCCTTTGTTCCTCCTGTAAAGATGAATATAAGGACGTTACATCATTTTAGATCATGTGAGCATGTGAACAACTGCACGACATTAGGATGCCAATAACTAAAATCGAATTTCAAATTAAATGATTAGTTGTCTTTTACTTTCCAGAACTGCCCTCTTTAAATGAAATGTAAATTGCAAATGAAATATAGGGCCAAAAATAAATCAGTTTTGAGTATTTTTTATTAGAGGTCTGGATCTGTTAAGTTTTTTAATAACCAGAAACATTAAATACTCACTGGGTCACAAATAATAAATGGCTTAAGTTGCCCGGAGGCTGCACTAGACTCAGTCCCTTATGCAAACGTAGCAAATAAAAAAAGAACAAGACAAATGAAAAAGACCTCATGATTATCAGGGGATTTTTTTGTGCCCACTAGTTTCTAACTTCATTGTGTTTGTTCTATGAATTTGAAGACTTTTGCTCTAAGCAACATTTCATGACTCAGTCTGCTGTTGTACTGGTACACACTAGTGGTCATACTAGTATCAAATCAAATCAAATCAAGTTTTTTGATATAGCACATTTAAAAACAACCACAGTTGACCAAAGTGCTGTACAGAATAAAGTAATGCACACAAATATATAGCAACACAAAACAGAATAAAAACCTGTGAAAGCAATTACAAACATAAAAGATTATAAAATACTAAAATATTAAAACCACTACAAACAACCAAAGGCCATTGAAAACAAGTAAGTTTTTAAGAGTTTTCTTAAAAGTGTCAGTGGAGGGGGAGCATTTTACTGCGAGTGGAAGGCTATTCCAAAGCTTTGGAGTAGCGACTGCAAAGGCACGGTCTCCTTTACCCACCAGCCTTGAACGTGGAACGGTTAAAAGACAGTGTTCTGAGGATCTGAGAGGTTGGGAGGTAGAGCAGGGGCAGAGGAGCTCAGCAATATACAGGGGAGCCAGCCCATGTATTGCTTTAAAAACAAATAACAGAACCTTAGTAGAGTAAAGCTGCCAAATCTAAATGATGCTAAATGTTGACATACGTGAGTCCACCCTGAATTACATGTACAATAAATCATTCTGATATTTACACATGATGAAGCTGGGAGACGTTTTATTCTCAAGGAAGGAGTGTCTCAGGCTGGAGGCCTCCTGCCCCCTGCTGGCACATGGACATATGTGGCAAAACCCACCTTGGCAGCATCCTTGAGTGATGTTACCTCACACACACATGTTCATGCCGACCTGTTTGTCACTTATGTTGAGTGTTTTTTTCAATTGTGCACGAATCTAGAGGAGCTCAAGGATGTGGTCATAATCAGTTGGCCTCGTAGACACGTACGTTCTGTTACGAGAGCGAAAGCCTGCTGCTTTTGTGGTTCTTTTTGATGCTGCAGGAGCTTTTAATGCAGCTCTGTTACGTCAGTAAGGAGGTTAAGAGCACAGTGTACGCTCACTTACTGACTCTTATAAAGACCTGCAGCCTTACAGTTTTGCAGTCCTGTACCAACTCCAAGCTCTGAATTTGTCCCTCGATACCTGTAGCAAACATGTTTTTCCAAAGTTAAGGAGCCAAATGAAACAGAAAAGACAGACTATTAAACACAACTCTGTAATGTTAACTCAAATTAAAAATGATTGAATGAATTTAATCCATACATGTGAAAGACGTACATAGTCTTTATTAAATCTTTATGTTTGGCCTTATTGTTCTTTTGTATTTCTTACCTTGCTTCTTCCATGCCTCAGTTGTATCTAGCTGCAGAACATGCATTACTCCCTTGCTTTATTTGCAGTAACTTCTTGCCATGATAGGTTTTTAAGATTCCTAGCATCTCCATAATAACAACCTGTTCCTCTTGAGTGAAGTAGGTGGCACACGATCAATCCATTTTATGCCGCAGAAAAGTCACGTGACGCATCAAGCACCCCTTTTAATGGGAGCGCACACAGAGTCTGATTATAAACACCTGGCTAACAAAGAGAGCTGATAACCATTGTTGTGATAGCCATTATCTCTGATTGGGAATTTAAGTTTTATCGAACCAGGTGTCGCAAAAACAAGCCTGGCAGTGTGAAACGTTTTTTGTAATACACCGCTCTGGTCTTCACAGGAGCAGGACATTGAGAATGTATGATTGTATTTGTTGATAAGTGACTTGCATTATTACAGAATTTCAGAGCAATATGTAAATGTTTAGACAAGCACATTTTTTAAACCAGAGTGACAAAGTGCTTCACGAACTGATGGAACTACATCAGTCTAAAGAAATGTAATAAAAATCTGAAATGCTGAGAGGACAGACCAAATCTGTTGTAGACAGACACTAAAGAAATACACTAAGGAAAAATCTGCACAGTCACATTATATAATATTATAATAATTCTTGTCTTCAGAGACAGATATGTTGAATGTAAGCTTTTATTTTAACTCTCAGTTGTCATAACACTGGCTTGTTCTCTGAGCCGCACCATGATAGAAGACAAAGCTTCAGTTATAAGAGAAGATGAGTTGATGGTATTTATGGAGAGGCCAAACTTTAAAGTAAGGATAACCAGCATCTTCTTCTACTGTATTTTTAAACTCAACCTCTCCTCTCCTCCTAGAATAGATATGATGTGACATCCACAACAATAAGATATGAGGCGACGAACACTGACAATGACAGCCTGCGGCGTGAATGCAGACCGAGAGCAGCAGCTGTAAATAATAATGCAGATACTGTATGTGTGTTTTTGGAATCACAATCTGATTTGTGCTGTTGAGCCGCAGTCACGCTCCCGATAGGCCGCCTCTTATTTTTACCCTCCATAAGATGGTGATCGACCTGATCTCTGTCGCCTCTCTCTGGGAGTAGGAGGAGATGAGGACGTTAGTTATTTTAGACGCTGTGTGTGTGTGTGTGTGTGTGTGTGTGTGTGTGTGTGTGTGTGTGTGTGTGTGTGGTTTGTGGGGGTGAGTGGGTTGGTGGGTGGACTCGGCAGCCTACATTGTCTTGTGGTGCCCCACTCTACATATAGACACGAGGCATGTTGCTCTTATTTCTTCATGATGTGCTGTGAGCTGATTGCAGACAAGAAAAGCAACTGTAGCTCTACAGCCATGCGCTCATGTAGTTACCTAACATTTATGTCAAAGTTTAATAAGTGTGTGCAGCAACAATTTCAAGCTGTTACTGACATTTTGGGCTTTACAGTTCTTTTTATGTACTTTTTAACCTAAAGAAACTCCACAGCCCCTACAGGAATGTCAAATCAAAAGCTAGTTTCAATTTTAAACATTTCTATATATGTGTGTGTGTGTTTCAGGACCTCAACAAGCGTCTGTCGCTGCCTGCTGACATCCGAATTCCCGACGGCTACCTGGAGAAGTTGCAGCTCAGCAGCCCGCCCTTCGACCAGCCGCTCAGCCGACGCTCCCGCCGAGCCTCGCTGGTCAGTTTGTCTGTGTGTTTGCGTCGGTGTCTCTGTTACTTTATTGCTTTGCGGTGCTCGCAGTCCTGTTACCAGACTCCCTCTGCGCTGGTTTCCATGGCAACTGGCCCGGTGTGAGCCCAGGATGGATTAATCTGGAGTCACAAGCGCTCACCTCCCACTTTTAGCCCATCAAATTAGATCATAATACTACGCTGTGGCGTGATTATGCAGCTTTGTTGCAGGCTGTCACGGAGATGGAGATTTATGTAAGTTATAAGTTTATCCAGCAATGACACCATTTAAAAAGACTGATGCTCTGTCTAAAAGATCAAATGAAAAACAGTAGCTACTCATGATTTGTCTTGCGTTGCTTTCTCGTTGATGCAATCCAATGTATTTTTGTTTAATATTTCATGATCTGAAACTGGGCTTTTCCAGTGTTACCCCTTCCGATATAAGTTTGCAACTGTAGTAAGTTGCTTTGGGCAAACAGGAAATAAAATGTTACCATAGAGTCAGTGAGTTAACTGCAGGCAACTTGACTGCACATATTTAGCCTGCATTTGTTTTTATTTTGGCAAATTTACACCAATAAAAGTAAGCTAAATTAGCAGTTAGCAGCGTCGGTTTGCAATGTTCCCAAGGGTGTACGATCAGTTATTACTGGATACTGGAGAAAACCGTAAACAGTTTATTTTTTGCTAAGTTCAGGAGTGATTAAGGAGTATTTTTCCTGTAGTTTCGCAACTGATCTATTTGTTGAAATCCATCCATCCATTATCTATCCACTGCTTAATCCTCTGTAGGGTCACGGGGGTGCTGGAGCCTATCCCAGGCAACTTGGGCAAAGGCAGGGGACACCAGCATACATAGAGACAAACAACCAAGCACACTCACATACACACCTACGGATAATTTAGAATCATCAATTAACCTCAGCATGTTTTTGGACTGTGGGAGGAAGCCAGAGAACCCGGTGAAAACCCACGGGGAGAACATACAAACTATTAGGGAACAAGTTGTCTGATTTTTATCATGACATTTCATGTGATTTACAAGTGCAGTCTCTCTATTGTTGTTCACCATTTTATTAAGGTTGGAGGGACATCCTGCAATTGTGCATATATTACTGTCATGCCTTACTAGGACACTTAATGCAACTGAGCTAATAATGTTTTGAATTTCACCTGTGCTTTTCCTGCTGTGACAACTCAAGATGCCTACTATGAAAAGGGTTTGTTGGTTTATCCAGGATTGAAAATGGAGGTCAACATCACCAAACCTGTCAGTTTTTATAGTACTAGTACTAATACTGTGAAAAGGGTCTTATGCACTGAACGTAAGGCGAGTAAAGCAATGTGACTGAAGATAGTTCTTCATGACTCTGGTAATATGTTTAGGCTGATTGTTATGTTGCACAATAAATTTTGAATTAATCATATGAGAACCTAAATGCATAAAACTTTGCACAGTACTGTGGATGTACACAGCTTGAAAGTTTGTGAATCCACCAAACATTGTCATTATTTTTGTAAAAAAATAATTAAAATAACCATATGAAATGAACATCCAAATCCCAATTTGTAAAGCAGAGCTTCCAAATAAGGAACACACCGAAAAAAATGAGATATATTTTCATTAGTTATTCAAAAAAACTCATTTATCTTTCAAAAAAACTGAAATCTGCTATGGGCAAAAGTATGTGAACCCTTTTAGTTAGTTGCTTGTGGCACCCCCTTTTGCAGCCATTACTTCAACCAAACGTCTTCTGTAACCACGAACTGTGTCTCACACCTGCTTATGGGGATTGTTGCCCACTCCTCCTTGCAGAACTCAGCCAGTTGAGAGAGGTTGGAGGGACATCTGGTATGTACCACCCGCTTCAGATCTTGCCACAGTATTTCTATGGGATTGAGGTCTGGACTTTGACTGAGCCAATCCAGAGTGTGAATCTTCTTTCTCTTAAGCCATTCCTTGGTGATTTTGCTGGAATGCTTTGGGTCGTTGTCTTGTTGCATAATATGTTTCTGTCCCAGCTCCAACTCCCTGACTGATGGCAGGTAAGGAGGCAGAAAAGCAGGCCGAGGCCTTTACATTTCCACCACCATGGTTCTCTGTTGAGAGGAGGTTCGTTACTTGATATGCAGTGTTGACTTTTCTCCAAAAATGTGATTGTGGCCAAATAATTCAATTTTGGACTCATCTGTCCAGAGAATGGACTTCCAGAAGGCCTCTGGTTTGTCCAAGTGCTGTCTGGCAAAGTTTAAATGGGCAACTTTGTTCTTTCTTGAGAGCAGAGGCTTCCTTCTAGCAACTCTCCCATAAATGCCTTGTCTATTCATTTTTCGCCTGATTGTAGACGCATTTATCCCAGATGCTGCCAGAGAGGTCTGTAACTCTCTCGAGGTGATGTGTGGGTTGGCCTTTACCCGATTTATTATTTTTCTGGTGCTTCTTGGTGAAAGTTTTGATGGCCGTCCACTTCTTGGTAGAGTTGCGGTGATGCTTAGTGCCCTCCATTTGTAAATGATTTGTCTTACAGTGGATGGATGGAGCTGGAGTCTTTTGGAGATGGTCTTGTAGCTTTCCCCAGACTGATTGGGAGTCACCCCCTTCTTCCTGATGTACTCGGATGTCTCCTTTCCTCTCGGCATTGTTGATCTGTGTGCTTTATGCCTTGGCTTAACAGTGCTTTGGTTGGTTTCCTCTCTCTTTTAGTCAGTGCTGCTCTCATTTGATTGGTCTGCTTAGTTGATTACTTGAGCACCCACATGTGTTTCTGTCAGGACGCCCACCCCAGCCACTGCATCTGCTTAGCTCTCTCTTTCTCTCTCTCTCTGCCACTCTCCTGGCAGTGCACCTAATCATGCGTTTTTGCAGGAAACAGCTGCGGGACTGGCTTACCTGTGGCTAATCACTTCTCTCTATGAAGTCCGGCTCATTCCTCCACTCTCTGCCAGATCGATACTGGCATGCAGGTTTGCGTGCAGTTAAGAAAATGTTCCAGAAGTATCCAGATGAAAAGAGGCCAGATAAGGACATTTTGGAGTTATTGGAAATAAATTGGAACAAAAATGATTTTGAATTCAATGGGGAATATTATTTACAAGTTAAAGGAACAGCGATGGGTGAATAATTTGCTCCTGCGTATGCCAATATCTTTATGGCCAATTGGGAGGAGGAAGTTTGAGCAAAATGTAAAAAGAAACTTCTCCATTATTTAAGATATTTAGACAATATCTGGGGGATTTGGATTGGGTCAAAGCAAGAATTGGACAACGTTATTAATATTTTAAATACCCATGACCCTTCAATTAAATTAAAATATAATATAGATAAGTATTCAGTGGATTTCCTGGACACCACGGTTCATAAAGGAACTATGTACAATCTGACCCATAAATTAGATATTAAAATTTATTTTAAAAGTACAGATACACATGCGTTACTTTATAAGACAAGTTTTCATCCACAGCGTATTTACAAAGGGTTGATCAAATCGCAGTTATTGAGATTTAAACGAATATGTACTCAGGACTCAGATTTTAGGGAAGCTGTCATAACTCTCTTTGGTGCTTTAAAAAATAGAGTATATTCACCATCTTTTTTGAAAAAGTGTCATAGGTCTTTCATTACTAAGAACCCAGGAAGAACCAAGAAAAATTATTTCGCTTATCACAACCTTTTCGTCAGTTAGCAGGATCCTTAATCACAAAATTAAAACCAATTATCAAAAAATTTTATATTATTATATAGGATTGTTGAAAGAACATCAGGTGATTTCATCTTACAGAAAAAATAAAAGTCTTAGTCATTTTTTGGTACGTGCTAGACTGAAACCGGTGTGGTATTTGCAAATTTTTGTAACATAAAATATGTCCGAAATCATGTTAAGAAGACCATCTTTAAAATTCCGCATAGTTTTAGTATTCAAACGTCCAATAATGTGTACATTATAATTTGTAAAAAATGTGGAATATAATACATTGGAGAAACCAAGAACTCCATTTCAACGCATATGATGCAACACAGATATAACATTGGACATAATAAGGAGTCAAATACGCTATTAGTTAAACATTTTACTTTGCATGGATGGCAGTCTGTCCAAATGTCAGTTGTCCAGAGTGATCCATCTTGGTCAGATCTAGATAGGAAGAAAATGGAAAGGAGATGGATATACTGGTTAAGCACAAAAGAACCATTTGGATTAAATGTCAAATATAATTAGTTGACCACTAATCTAAAATTAATATAAGTTTTTTTCTTTCTGCCCCTAACCTTTCCTCTATCCTAACCTTAACCCTTCCTATTCCCTGACCCCAACCCCCTCCTAATCCTAATCCTAACCCCTTCCCTGTTTCCTAACCCTAACCTTAATATCTTCGCTAATTTTAACCCCCATCCCATTCCCTTCCTATCCCCAACCCTGTCCCCTTTTCCTAACCGTAACCACATTCCCTTCCCCTAAACCTAACCCTTTCCCTTTTCTAACGCTGACCCCACCCCTTTCTTGATCCTGACCTACTCCCCTCCCCTAACCCTAACCCTCTCGTCTTCTCCTAACCCCACCCTTTTTTCTAAGCTTTATTCTTGTCTTCCTCTCTATCCCTTACCCTAATTCTCCTTCGTAACCTTAAGGGTTAGGGTTCCTCATTCCTATTATTAATAAAAATATAGCTACAATTTACAATTTAAAATGGAGAATTTTAGCCTCTCCATCAAGCTACCTGGCTGAGAACCGAACATCCAACTCTTCAAGCCTAATCGGGCAACGCGGAATAACCTCACGGTGTCAACAAACAAGTTGTTATCCTGCTTAAGCCGTAACTATGTGGCCCGCCCCAGGTCCCCTTGGGACAATGCACGCGGGATGTGGCGGTCCAAGGCATCAGGACATTAAACGTCACCCAGTCTTCTATGAGGAACAGCTTCACCCACGCAACAGCCCATACCGCAGTACACACGTCTAAAACTTAATTGGGCTCCTTCAAATCCTCCACCCCTTGGTCCAGCTTAGGGACCCAGCCATGGGTGCACCGGGACCTAGACACACCAGCTTTTTCCAGGACTTACACCCCCTGGTCCAGCTTAGAGCATCCAGACCGTGGGCGCATCGTGACTTAGACACTTCCATCCCTTGGCCCAGTTTAGGGACTAAGCCGTAGGTGCACCGGGACCTAGCCTTTCAATATTTGACTAAAACAAACAAAAAAAAAGCATTATTCATACAATTTTTTAGTTACCAAAAAAATATTCATAAAACAATGCCCTCGAAATAAATCCTACTTGGTCAAAATTTCTTAAAAACCCTCTTCCTAAAAAATTATTCGCTCTTGACCTAAATTTTCTTAAAACAAACATTCTATTATACCCGGAAAAAAACCTCTCTGTATTGTGGTCTGGACTAGTCCTCTATACATCGTCTTCAGCTGGTTCAGAATGCAGCTGCTCGCCTGTTGACTGGTACAAAAGACGGGAACATATAACCCCAGTCCTGGCCTCTTTACACTGGCTTCCTGTCACATATAGGATCCAGTTTAAACTTCCCCTTTCTGGTTTTTAAATCTCTAAATGGTCTGGCTCCTTCCTATCTTTCTGAACTGTTGTCTGTTCATGTTCCAGCTAGAACCATGAGGTCCAGTTTTCAGTTGTTTTTAACCACTCCAAGGACAAAACTCAAATCTCGAGGTGACAGAGCCTTTTCTGTGGCAGGTCCCAGACTCTGGAATAGCCTACCCTTAAATGTTAGATCTGCTCAAACACTGGAGCATTTTAAATCTTTACTGAAGACATACTTTTATAGACTGGCTTTTACCACAGGTTGACCTGAGCATTTGTTTTATTTGTTTTATCTGGTTTACTGTTTTATGTTTGTTTTTATTGTAGTTTATATGATTTTATTCTATTTTAATTTTAATGCCTGTTTCATATCTTATTTGTATTTGGCTTATACAGCACTTTGGGCAGCTTGAGAAATAAATTGACCTTGAGCTTGACCTTAAGGGTCCTCATTCAAATTGAAAACAAAACAATCCTGGAGCAAAACATACATAAAAGTATGTGTTGTCCACATACTGTGATGTTGAGATTGCAATGATGGATGCCATTCTCTTGGAATGGTTTTTGCTATGTACATCACAGCAGAAAGACTGTGAGCTGTTAGCACAGGGGAATCCCTGAGGGATCATTAACATTCCAGGTAGTCCACAGACCAGCCAGTTACTTCTTAAATGAGGTTGGCAGAAGGTCTTTAAATTCTGTACAACCTTTGCTCAAACAAACCAATTGTTTACAAGAGTGCTAATTAATTCATCAGTCCTAATTAGCAGAGATTTACGGCAGTGGAAAAACAATCAGTGGACTTGGTGTAGGTGTACCTTGACATAATGTGCGCAGATCAGCAACCAATGCACACAATTAAACACGTACACACACACAGTTAAAACAGACACTTGTTAGTTTTTTATATTATCTTAAAAAATATCCATTGCTAATGGAAATACATACAAAAACAAGCACAGCGATTGGAAAATAACAAAAACAAATAATATTGTAAACATGTATCATTTGTCATACATGTCTGCTACCTCTTCCCAAAAGTACAGCCTCAAGCTCACATACAAACACGCCAAAACAGATGTTTGCAAATTGTTATTCAACCGATGGCTGTGTTGTGTGAATCCATTTGCTGAAATCAGAGCCAGAGGAGAGTGATAGAGGCACTAGCTTCCTACAAATGTACTGCCTCACAAGTAGCTGAGCAAAGCGATGAAAGCAGTCATTTAAAGCTGAAAGAAAAAAGCCACACCAACACACCAATAACAGTCAATTGAACACCTGTCCTTAACAATGATAAGTGAAGCTATAAAGGGGCCCTAAGATTGAAACCATGCTAATTTTACTCACCTCAGCGCCATTTCAATTTCACAAATGTGAATTCTGAATTCCTTGCAGTAGCATCAAGTGTATCTACAATCTCAATTTTGAAATGGTTGTTTTCCTGCGCTTTCTGTCTCTCTTTTTCACCGCATCTCCTTCTCATTTTTTTTCATTCAGTTGTGTACTGTCGATTTGTCAGCCATACATACACACACACATATATATATATATATTAGTGCTGTCAAAAATATTGCATTATTAACGCGTTAACGCAAATCAATTTTAACGGCATAAATTTTTTTTATTGCGAGATTAACGTTCTTGTAGTTTTTTCACAAGCTGTGGCCACAGCTAATAACGTTAGAAAAACTACAGGATCCGGCTGTAGACCGGAAACAAAACAATAAGCACACCCAACACACATTTAGTAATGTCTGCTCGCCAGCTGGAAAAGAGTCGGCTACCGTTTTGTGTAGATGGCGTGCACCAGACGCCGAAATGGATGCGAACATCATTGTAGTTATAGTTTACAATGATGTGCACTTTGTAATTACCTCCGCCAAGCGAAGCGGTGGACGTTATGTTTTTGCTGGTGTTTGTCCATTTGTTTGTCCGTTTGTTTGTTTGTTAGCAAGATAACTTGATTTTGATGAAATTTTCAGGAAATGTTGATAATGGGACAAGGAACAGATGAATAAATTTTGGGATTTTGCTTCAAATGTGAATGACTGCCGACACATTTTTGTTTTCAATAAAAAAACATTTGCATAAAGCAAGCCTATTCACTTTTCCATGTTGATAAGAGTATTAAAATGATAATTCAAGGGACATTTACAATAGATAAAAATTTGCTATTAATTGCGAGTTAACTATGACATTAAATATTTTAATCAATTGACAGCACTAATATATATATATATATATATATATATATATATATGTATATATATATGTGTGTGTGTCACAGTAGAAATCGCGATCCAGGAAAATCGCTGATTGTCCTAGGACAGATCCAAATCGCAAACTGTCCTAGGAGAGACTCCAATCGCAAACTGTCCTTGGACATTTGACGATCCTACTAGGACAAATGGTGATTCTACCAGGACAATAAGAAAAAACAATAAAAACAATACAATGCAATATAAATCTTAAAGACAGAAGTCTCTAATTATGGTTAGGGTTAGGATGAGGGTTAGGGATGCAAGAAAAGCTGGACTACCATGTTCAATAAAGTGCCACCCACATGCTGTTAGAATATGTCAGAATAGACTGTAAATACTGTAAATAAGTATAATAAACTCATAAATGGGAATGTATTAATTTGATCATAAAATGAGTGTTTTTGTTTTTTTTTGCTGTATTTGTAAGAATGCTGGTGTTTCCTTTATTTTAAAATCATATCATTAAAATAAATTTGGCAGGATGTCTCCCTACCACACCAGGATCCGATAAGCTCATAAAAGTGTCAAATGTGAGGATAACCACACCTCAGGAGAAGAGAAGATGGCATTCTTCACAGTGGCCTCCTGACCTTTCTCTCCTGCTAACGCACAGAACTCTCTCCACAGGAATGAATTACACATTTCTAAATCTCAAAATTAAGGAAATCCTATATCACTGGAGTGATGATCCCAAAATCTGGACTCAATCTGTGATACCAGGTTGATAAAGACCAGCAGGGAAGGAGAACACATCGAATGTGGAGTGTTTGTGGAGAATCACACATGAGACAGCTCTTCCAGCAGATCCTCACAGCTACACATCCAGCTGCCTCCCTCTCCCTCCATCAAAGGCTAAGCAAGTATCATTTTCCTTCTGCTAAATGGGTCAATTTATAAATTACGATTGACTTCCAATTCCAGAGTGATTCTAAATTCATCATCTTTCTACCAACTGCTTCCAGTGACGATCACAGTTCATTAGTTTATCTACATTTATTCATCTACTGTCTGTTATTTGTTAGGTCATTGTTGTTTATTTTTTGTTTGTAGTGATAGAACCGACGATAATTATACACAAACATTTATTAAATACCGTGCATTTCTTTGTTTGAAAACTGGAGGTCAATTAAATCAATCAGATTTCATTGACCTACGACTTTTGGTAATGAGACTAATCAATACAAGTAGATTTGATAAATTTATGATTATTCAACCTGAAATATTCTCTATAAATGTCTCTTAGATGCCAAATTTAAATATCTAAGTGGTGCCCCTGATACAACGAGTGCAAATCTATTCACAAAGTGTAGTTTCTACATATGTGGTGCAGTTATGTTGAGAAATGTGCTCTCATTTTGTTATGAGTTGTTATTATTATTATGCCACTGAATATTTGTGTTTAATTTTGTCATTGGCAACCACTGTGACCGCACTGATCATGTGACGTGCAATCAAGAGATGACCTGCATGTGTGTCAATAAAGGAGGTGATCCTGTCGGTGCAGGCGTTCACCAGAAAGTGCAAAACGTGTGCTGTATTATGTTACGTTAAACGCTGTGTAGAAATGACTCTTCTAACAATGAGGCTACACATACATATATAAATGGAGATAAAATCTTTAGCTAAGGTTCAGGAGCTGTACCACACCTTAATCACTCCCCTTCCTGTCATCTGCACCGCCATCCTACCATATCAGACCTTCACCTCATCTCCGAAGACTACCTGGTCTACACTCTTAAACGAAGCAAAACCAACCATGCCAGAAATCCC
>OMNN01052831.1:0-12662 GCA_900302755.1 Chromis chromis
GTCCCGGGACAGGAGGCGCAGCGCTCCCCTACTACTCTCTCCAGCTGCTGTCCAGCCGAGAAGCCGCTCCACATGCAGTCCTGGATGATGATGGAGCTCAGGTTCCCGAAGGAGTCGTTGGCTGTGGTCAGTCTGCAGGGCAGGTCCTGCTGCTGCTGTTGCTGTTGCTGTTGTTGCTGCTGCTCGTCCTCCTGCCCCAAGAACTGCGAGACCCACTCCAGTTTATCCCCCAGAGACGGGCACAGCAGCCCGACCCTGCCCGACCCTTCCACCGCCCGGATGGGGGACATGGGCGGGGTCGGCACCAGCTCGAATTTCTTCCAGATGTCCTCGCTGGGCGCAGTGGACTTGAAGAAATCCTCGTCCGGGTCGTGGTCGTCGTAGAAATAGTGCTGGTAGTGGTCGAGTTGGTCCATGTCCCAGCTTTCATAACGAGGCGCGGTGGAGCTGATGCCCGGCATGGGGGCTGCAGGCAGCGGGGAGAAATCACTCCCTGTTCCCGGTGTCTGCAGGGACGCACAGAGCCAAGAGTTGTGTCAGAACTGAGCCTCATTCTCATCCAAATAACCCCACCGCTGTCTGAGGGCTCGATTATGTGGCCGAGCATAATGCAGCTATTCTGGACACATCATAGTAGTGTGTTCATGGAAATGAGAGGCTGCTGCACCATTCAAGAAAAAAGGTGTAACTGATCACTTAAGGCTCTAAACTACAGCAGAGTCCTTGGAATAAAGCTGCAACAAATGGTGAGTTTGAGCTAATTGAGCCTCCTGTGCTCAATACTACAAGGTTAAAGTTAAACTACTCTGCATTGTTGCTGAGAAAGTTCGAGTTTCGCAACAGTGTTTCATTACATAACACTGTTTTAGTAGTAGGCTATACTGTGACAGGAGGCAGAGGACTGCGCTGCTCACTGCTCCAAATCCCATTTAAACACATTACTTGGACAGACAGGTACCCGTCCAGCCTTCCTGCCACAGCCCTGGTTCAGACGGGAGGGAGTCGTATGTAAAGTGGCTCATTTTTAGCTCCTCCTCGGTCCAAACTCCTTATCAAGCTCAAACAACTCAGCTGCGACTTAAAAAAAACCCACCCGCGCCGATCAGTTAATTAAGCAGCAGGCGCTCAGGAAAAAAGCTGCAAACTTTACGCGGTTTGATCTGAAACACCCCCCAACCCCTTGTTTTTGCTTGTGTAGTAACACTTCAGAGAAGTTGCTGTGAGATTAAAAAAAAAAAAAAAAACAGTTTACCTGGTGTTGAGAGTGAAAAACCTGTCTGCGTCTTCATAGATCCGCCGTGCGCAAATTTAAGTCTCCATAAAGCAGCAAGCAGAGAACAAGGTTTCCTCCCCGACGCGTCAAAGGCGAGATTTCCCCGCTTGGTGTCTGTTTTTTTTTTCTTTTCAGGTGATTAACAGTCTCTGGAGGTAAATGAGTCCGTTTGGTCGCGGTCCCACCACTCACAGGGCTGGATGGAGCGCTTGGCTGTGGTCACTTTCTTTGCAGACTACTGCACTATATGATCCGGGTGGAAGGAGAGTTGGCTGTTATGCATAAAAGGCGGGTCGTAGTAGCAGAGCCACGCCTGCTGTTTAAAGGCGCAGCGCACTCAAAAACGCAGCAGCAGGGAGTTATATGACACTGATTTCATAAGATGACTGCTGTTGCAATGGGCTAATTATGCAAACATAATAAGAATGTGTGAGAGTGCAAACACAGTACTGCAAATGCACGAGCACCAGCATTAAAAAAAGCAGGTTGTAATAAAAGGTCTTGTAGCAGATAAGCAGTTATTGATGCGTGTGTGGTCACAGTAATTTCATGTGCACATATGGCTGCAGTATCTGGTGTCACTCATGCATCTCAGAGTCTCTGTGATCAATATAAAGCTTCTGATGCAAAGCCTCCCCCCCCTCTGAGAGTCAGTATGGAGTTGATGCTCTGTGTCCGCCCTGTCATTTGGTGTCTTCCCCACAGCTGCTGACACTTGCTTTTCTTGCCACTTTCTGGTAGTCGTGAAACGGTGCCTCCCAAACTTCATCCCTACTCGACTTGACTTGATTGGGGAAACATCCTCCCTCTGAAGCTCGACCCCCCTCCAGCTCGGCGGCAAAGCAGACAGCGTGAAATCCTCGTCTGTCCACCTCATCTTCCCATCCACCTCAGACGCCCACCCTCCTTCCTCAAATCTTCTGTCACTCATCCTCCATTCTTCTCCCGTCAGTCTCACTCTCGCCTACTTTTTTCCTCCCAAGTCCCCCCGCCCCGACCCCCTCGTGCGCTTTTATCCCCCAGTCACCCCTGATCAAAAAGATCTTGACCCTACATGAAGCGGCGGAGACTTTAGAGGGTTATATCCTCTGTTTCCCAGGAGGGACCCTACAAAGACACAGAACTAACAGACTGGAGAAACAGAAGCGGCAATCTTTCAGTTTCCCCGCCTGCATCACTCTCTCTTTCTCTTCTCGGCTCGTCCTGGTCCTGATCTCTCTTTCTCTTGGCGCTTTCATCTCGTTCCTCTCTGTCCTCTGCCTTGTTTCATACTTTGAAATGCTTAATCTGCCTCCTCTCTTTGAATTAATCATCAAAAGTGAATGAGTGCAAGAACGAGCTCCTTAAAATGTACAAAGGAAAGTCTTTTTAGATCAAATAAGTAAGTGAGTTTAAGGAGTCCCCAAGGCTTTAATCATTTGCATGTACAGAAAATTGGCACTGTCTTATTTAAGGACAACATTAAATTGATGTGTAAATGTAAATATGATATATGTGATTGTGATTGTTAGGCTCCCGGGGATATCGTTAGAGTAATTTCCCTGTGGACTAGCCTGAAAATAGGAGGAGTAACTTGTGATGTGCACTGAAGCTGTGATCTATCTTCCTCTAGTTTTTTTCTAACCAAAAAAGACTCATGCATGGTGCAGACATGCCGCAAACAGTCTCATAGGATTACTGAAATGTTATTAGTCATGAGGAAGCCTACCAATTAAACGATATCTTCTAGAGTAGGCAAGCTGATAGTGTTGATGTGCACTCTACATATTAATATATAACAGCATGGTGCTGGTGTGAAGCTGCTTAAAGCAAAAATGTTGTGTTGATGCAAATGCAATTCTTGGTTAGTTTAGCTTAGCATGAATGCTTGAAACAAGGAAAACAACCCCGGTTGTGTCTAACCATTAAGAAAGTGAGACTTTTCTTGTATATAAAGCATCAAAATCAAAAAGAGGTGACATAGTCCCTGTTATAGAGCCACAATATTCAAGCAGGGAGGAGGTCAGGGTGAATACATGGGTCAACCAAACATTTGATTTCTACACAAGAGACCAATGTTTGTTTTAGGTTTCAAACTGATCGATGTTTCTTTTACCCGTGACTGTCCGGTAACTTTAATGTCCTACTTTGGTCTTGATAAAACCCCTAAAAACTCATCACTTTGTATCAAAGTAGAAGTTTATCTCTTTCTACCAAGATGTTTGAAGAATGTAAGTGTCCACTTGACTATGATACAAGACCAATAGAAGAAGACTTAATTTGTCATTAATACATTACAGCATTGTAAAATGTTGTTTTCGCATATCCCAGTTGGGGTCAGAGCGCAGGGTCAACCATGGTACTGAAGCAGGAAGGGTTAAGGGCCTTGCTCAAGGGCCCAACAATGGCAATGGGTTTGATCCTCTGACCTTCTGAGTAGCCCCAAGACTTAACCGTTGAGCCACCACTGCGTTCAAGCTTGACGCAGAAGATATAGATACAAACCACTGTTCATGTATAGAACAGAGTCTTCCAAGTGGACTCCTGCTGACTAGAAAAGTAATATAATAACAACAACTACATGTCTGGAGTGTCCGCAAGAACGTATAATCAAGGCTTTACTCCAGACCGATGCTTCCTTTAAAATATACAGATCTATGAAATCCCTGTCAACTCAACTCTGCTTAAACACTGTAAAACTGCTCTACACTACACAATGGCGAGTTTTAAAATCAGATTATTTCAGCCATACACGTCCAAAGCAGACACCGATTCTGAAGTAGAATAACGACACAGAAAGCTCCACCCTGTAAGTTGACAGGATTAGTTCATTAAGTGTGTTAGGTAGAAAACCTTGGAAGTCATCTGTAAACTGTAGCTTCAACATAAAAATGCTCTGCCATGGCCTCGACTGCTTATTTCCCTCGTGATATGTCTGCCAGCATATGAAAAACAAAATATGGACATGTTAATCGGGTGAAAAAATACTTGCGAAGGGGGTCTTTAACCGCATGTTTATTTTTGTAACCCTCACAACAAAGGCTGTCCTTTTAACAATAAACCCCCGATCATTAATAATCGAGTCATTTTTGTGCCTTAAGCTAATTAAACAGACAAAAAAAACGTTTTCCTTCTGCCTGTATAGGCACTAACTCCCCAAACATTCCTATGGGTTGTATCAGGGCCAAACGATCCATACGGTCATTCAGGTTAGAAGACTTCTTTTTAAAAAATCTAGCTCCAGCACCTTTAATGTAACATAATTTCAGTCTGAATTCTTGCTGACTCTTGGCAAAAAAAATTGCATAATTTTTCACAAACTGTTGAACTGCTGCTTTAATAGACAGCTGCATTGATAAAACTCTGTGACCTCACTATCACCTGAACTTCTTTCAGTGCTCTTCACCTTTTCCGCTGTTTTTCATCTTCTTAATTTACAGACAGGGTTAAAGTTGGAGCAGTACAGCACGATTGACTTGTATACAACATTACCTGTATCTTTGCCCTTAATATAACATATTGTGCTTAGAAATGTGTGTTATGTTAGTTTGACTTTGTTGCTTCTAATCATTAGACTATACTAAACTGGATGGCAGTAATGATTCCCATGAGGCTGCAGCTGCACAAAGGATATGACATTATTATACAGATTACAGAAATGATCACACTTATTATGCAAAGATAAAGAAAAGTAATGTAGAAAGGCACGAGTAAAGAAATGCAATACAATAAACTTGTGTTATTCATACACATGGACGCAGCGATACTTGCCGTTACCATGTAGTTCAGATTCGAGATCAGATAAAAGAAAATGCACAGAGCTTTGTTTTCTTCACTAAATACACCAGTTAAAACATCTCTTGACAGGGATATTAATATCCACACATCAGGTGTAAAAGGTGATTGATTGCACATTGGAGAAACAAAATGGAGATGAAGCAGGAGAGAGGAATGATGGCCAGGAACGTAGGTGGACAGAGGCGACGACAAGTGTCGCCCCCACCCCCCTTTCTGGGGTCACCCTTCTTGTCATTTTACCCAGCCACCCCCGTGCCGCTCCACCCTGACCTTCCAGACTCATCAATGAACACCTAGTCTGGGATCCACCCATCAGTGTGTCTGTGGCGTCTGGGCGGCCACAGGTTCGTTTCATGTAATCTGGGAGACCGGAGAGGAAAAGTGACAGCTGCTACCCACTGGATGGTGTTGACCTCCTGCTGACACACACACACACACACATTGGTAAGTGAGAGGATTGCCTTTCAGTCCAGATGCTCATTACATTGAGCTATTGCACACTGAGCTGCGCACACATGCATATACACACAGTTTCTTTTTCTCCGTCAGACCTCTGTCAGACCCCCCTTTTTAAAGGATCACTTCACGCAAAGCTATTTTGTTCATGTCTCTCTGGTAGTATGTAGCCATGGAGGTGTGAATGAAAAGTTCTTTATGTTTCTCTCAGCCTTAAAGGCCCGGACAATTTATCCAATCTGCTTTTTACAATGTGTTCCAGCATGGACACATGAAAGGCTGCCATTGTTAGAGCAGCTTGGAATATTCCACAGGAGGCGTTACTGTACTTGCATTTTTAGCTACGTTTTGACCCAAAGTGGGAAAAAAGTAGGAACTTTTTCACTGAACTAAAGGGTTTCTTCAGATCGTTTCCACCACAGTTTAAAGACCCCTGAAGGTTAGGCAAAGTAGTACACTAATGTATAAAAAATTGATGGCTGTTTTTACATCATTTTTGCACACAACAAACTGCCACACTCCAGTACGTTTTGGTAATGCAGAAAGCTATCCAACAACAGGGGGCAGTGCAACAACCGTAAGGATTTAGGAGATTCAAGTTGTCTTGCTGTTGATTGTGATTTACTGCATTGCAAATGAAGTCATTGATTTAACGTTCGAAAAGGGACTAGTAGTAGCAGCAAAGCATATTCAATCTGAAATACTAAGCTCAAAGCAAGCAAACAGCTTACGAGCATTTGCAGAGCTTGACAGTGAAATGACTGAGGTCAGGCTCAGACAACAGATTTTGAAATTGAGTTTCTTCACACACATAAGGAGAAATGTCAAAGATAGTCTTCTCTCTAATCTCAGACATGCATATACTACAGGACTGAAAACAATTCACTTTGCAGGATATTATTAAGATTAATGTGTCAAAGGGAGCAGTCAGGGAGCAGAGCACCACTTAAGTGACCTCATGGGGAAGCAGATGGAAACAAAATGGGGACTTTGGTGCAACAAGATGCTGTAACACTAATAATAACTTGCAGTGACAAAAAAAAAGCAAAAGGCTAAGCAAGTCTAGATAAGAAAAGGGGTTGGAGAGATGTGTCAACACGGTTTGTCTAAGTGGAAGTTTTAATATCTGTTCCTAACTTTAGCCTCAAAGGCTAAAATGTTTGGCTCTGCTTCACTGCTCCAGCCACTTTAGTGTAATACTTGTAACCATCCAGATTTTAACTTCTGAATATCAAACATGTTATATATTGTCGATGATGTTTAGTACTGGAACCTCACATTAGCAAATATTCTGGGCTGAACATTGGTTCAGGATCAAGACCAAGATCCCAGACCAGATTTCTTCTTTGATTGTTGTGATGGGTTAAATCAGCCCACAACTCTTTTAACTGGAGCTTGGCATGAGACTAACGGGCTAACTAGGACTAACTAGGATGCTGTAAGCACTCGTCCAATCAGAAATCTTTAGCAATGCAAGCCCCACTTCTAAAGTTTATGAATTTTCAAATGGTATTAAGGCCAATTCATGCTTTCCACTTTCCTCGTCCGCAAGGGTATATGATGTAAATCTAGTCATTCGCCCAAGTCCATGATGGTCCACACAGATCATCCACATGCTGCCCAAAACCTGTGACTGCACAGACTGTCTGTTCTGTCTGTGCATGCAGAGGCAGAAAACAAATAACAGAGGAAAAGTAGATTAAAAGCACAAATAGGACAGAATAACAAAGCACAAACTGATAAAAACAAGAAAACACTTACACATTATATCCTGTTTTGACTGAGGTACACAACACCAGGAAAACAAGTAATACGGAAAACAAATGTCTGGTATGAAGAGAGACTGTACGAGATCATTCTCCATTATCCACATTCTCCAGAAGTCTTGTGTTATGTCAGCCCACTGTGCTTGGCACACCTCAGGATGCATCACTGAATCATTAACTCATTGACACAGTGTTATAAGCCAATTTGTAATCAGATGCTATATCTAGGTATGTTTTTCTGTGTTGAGGGAAAATGCAACCATCCGAGTAGCAAACAGATGTGTACCTGTTGTAGTATGAACAAAGCCACTTATGCATCCACTGCCCGCTTACCAGCCTGTGCACATGGACAAAGAGAAGATGAATCGGCCCTTACCCTCTAAGCAGGGACTGTTTAGGGAGTTGTAGCCTCAGAACTTAATTTCCCTGCAGTGGAAATGCACTAAATTCCTCCAAAGGTTCCTATGGCCTTGGTGAAAGTTCCTGCAATAGAAATGTGGCTTTTCTCACTAGTTTGATGTGGGCGGGACTCAGATGGAAAACTGTGATGTCACATATCTCTAGCAATCAGAAATAAGTGATCAGGTTTTCAATAATAATTACATGTTTTAAAAGTTACCTTAATTTATATAGCACTTTTGAAAATAAGGGTTTGCAAAGTGTATTGACTGCCAACGCAGAAGCAGGATACCCAGAAGGCAATAAAACAATAGAAAGGCAGACAGTAAGGTCAAACAAAACAAGGCGAATTTAGTTCAGAGATAACGATAAAGTTAAAACAAGAAGATAAAAGACGCACAAATACAAAACACAAAATGTAAATACATAAAGAGAAATAAAGTCATCAGAACCTTAACAAGCAATACATTTTTAAATGCTAATCTCAAACTAAATTACACTTAAAGATGTTTAAGTTCAATCTTTAACTCTTAACTGTTTTTACTTGAAACTGTGTGTATTGGATCTTTTCAGTAGTGGACAGAAGAATGTTTCAATTTAATTAGGAAATCAAAGCAAAACGTTCAGTAATCACTTTTTACGCCCTTTGACAGAAAACAACATGCAGTGACTTCATAACCTGTTTACGTGTCTCCAGGGTGTCCGCCATGTTCCCATAACTATCCCTATATAAGCAGGTCAGTGTAAAGACATCAGCTGTGTGTAATCAAATCAGAAATTGATTTTGATCTAATGGCGCTGCAGCTAATGATTAGCAGTTACTGCAAAAAAACGTCACGGTGGCAGGAAATCCATGCAGCCTTATGAGGAAAAGACCAAATACCAAAAGTGCCTTCACATGTAACAAACACGCTGCCGGCGAAATGCAGACAGGTAAATCAACGTTCTGCCTTGCATCTATAGCATGTGTGTCTGCATGGGCACGTAGAGCAACCCGGCCCAAATGACAAACACACACACACACACACACACACACACACACACACACACACACACACCCATCAGCACTGATTGACAAGCAGTTGTTACTCAGCTGCTCCTCTTCTTTCTTCTGTGACTTTTATTGCATTCTTGGTAGAAATCAATTCTGGAGGAACAGGCTGTCAGCACAGACTGTACCCTGGAGAGACACACAGAAAAAAGAGAGAGAGAGAGAGAGGTATAGAGAGAGGGAGTGAGTGCGAAAGGAAGAGGGGTATATGTGTGTGTCAGAAAGCGGGGGAATAACAAGTGTCTGCAGGAGAAGGAGAGGAGAAGAAGAGGAAGATGGGGGGGATGCAGGAGCAAGATGCTGTGCAAAATAATGAATTAGAGCAGGGATGTTGACACAAGGGATGGGTGGAAGAGTATTATCCATCAAGGGAGTAAGGGGTGGGGGAGGCAGACGGGGGAGAGAAAATGGAGATTTAGGGAGGTGAGGAGATATCAGTTCACAGGAACAGACTTGAAGAAAATGATGCAATTACATAACTGATATTTGGCAGGGCAGTGTTTCTGAGCATTCTTGAACCGTTGCTCACGGTGACACATATACAGACACACACACACACACATAGACAGACAGATATAAACGCAAACTCTCACTCACACTCAGTCAACACACATAATCCCACATATATGCATACAAAGCGGAGTAAACAAACAGAAGCAAATAGCAGTCCACTCGTATTTCTCCTGATAAATCGCCTCCTGTTGTTCACGTTTATGTTACATAACCGTCGTCTGGGAAATGATAGAAGCGTGTGTGAATGTCTCTTTGCGTTATCATCAGCCAAGCTTATTGTTTTTGAACGTGTCGGTCAGTCTGCTCCGGTGGCTGTCACTGTTTTGTCTCTTCATCTCATTACAACTTCATATTATGTTCAGCCGGATGGGGAAGTGTTTCCTATAGATCATTATGACTTCAGGCTTCTTGTAACTGCAGGAATTATTAATGATGCAATAATAAAGATGAAAGCTGGAACATGTGGGCTGCTACTGGTGATGGTCAATGTAAACAGACCAGCTCATGCACTTGAGATGCAACATAAAGGTTCGTGGCATGTGTACTTGCACGAACCGGCAGCTGAAGTCTCATCCTTAAGTTCAGTTCAGTTCAGACATTTTATTATCCCAGATGTGAAACTTGGCTTGCAGTCAGGGGCACAAGACTAAAAAGAAACATCACAAATACAAAAACAAATGTGCAAAACCCTGAAAATACGTAAATGTCTCCTGCACATGCATTACACAGAACATAAAATACCACAAAACAGGGTTCATGTTACACACTTTACACATCCTGTAGATATTGAGCAACATTCATTAGAAGTTGTGTTTGTGTTCACCTGATAAAGAAAACTCCAATATTTGCTCACATCTAGCTGTGTATTTTGGCCTCCAATCATGTCCAGGGGAAAATATCTGGCTCCTTAGCTGCTAAATGCTCAAAATTGCAATTTGAAATAATGCAATTAGCAAATTGCAAAGGCTGCAGTTTCAAATGTACGAGGCTAACGTGGCTAATGCTGTGATTTTATTTTATTCTATTTGAACAGATTGAAACATTCAGGGGTTATGCTGTCCACTGATGAGTGTATAAAATGTGGTTCAGTGTCATTATTCAATAGTCACACTTTTTCAATTTTTCAGCAAATCTGACCCAGGATTTAAACTGTCATGTCAGTGGCTTGACACATTCATACCGTCTTTCATTTGGCAGTTTCTAACGTGGTAAAGCTCAGTCACATGTTTTAAAGCTATTACACAGTGAATATTGAACTCAAAAATCAAATGGCAATTGCAATATTTGCCTGGCCAATGCGTTTTATGCAAATCTTTTAGCACTAATAGTTGCTAACAGTGTCTGTTCACCATTTACATATAACATACAATGGGTGTATCTAAGTTGTTGTTGTTTTTTGGTTGGAAACAGCTGCTTGATGCTCAATTAAAGAAGCATAAAAGTTATGAGAATGAACCAAAATGTGGGTTGGAAATAAGCTGATGGCAACTGTGGACTCATTGAACAACCACTGACACAGTCCACTGTTAATATAGAAATATTGATCTGAGCAGCTTTAAAGTAGCAGTAATAAATTAGAAGATGGGTAAACAGAATTGATGTTAAAATGCACCAAACCAAATACAGCATCTCTGTGTCTCTGCTCAGTTTCTGGTTCATTGCATGAATCCCTCCCTGTCCTCTCTGCAGCACTTCGCAGCACACCGCTCAGTAGTGAGACATCTAGTGGTGAGAACCAACACTCTGACTGCTTGACTGGCGCACTGGCCTTGAAGCTGAAAATGCAGAGAGACAGCTGTTCTGTTTTGTCTGCACATTTTTCTTTTCTTTTTTCCGTGCATTCCACTGCACCATAAGCCAGATTCCGCTGCTCTGTGTTTCGTACGTGATGTATAAAATGAGAATAGCACTAATCACAGGAGGGCAAATGTGTCAAGGCAGTAACTCATAGAATTTAATATTTCTCTATGTACGTTGCAGCAAGATTGATGTACTCATTCATCCAAGAATTTACAGACAAAGAGGTGTGCGTATGTGTGTTACCGGCAGCCCTGAATGCCTTTTGACAAGAATGTAGGCCTCACTTGACTTTTGAACACGGTGAAGATGTGGCCTTGACAAGCTGATAGGAACAGCATATGTAGCTACACAGCGACATCTTGGCACGTTGATGTGGAGCAGATGTCAAAGCCATGATGAACGCTACAAAATGCAATAATTAAATGTCTTGTTTTTTTTCCAAATTCAAAATCTTATAGGTTTTATAAGTTGGAGAAACTTATTCAAATCCAACAATGTCCTTCAAAATTTTATCAGCATTAAGATGTTTTTCCATCTATTTCAGAATCAGCAGCATCAGGTCCATTCAGTCCATTGGTCCATCAACTACAGGCCCAATTTCAATGTCCAATCCACCAAACCCTCCCAGGTTTTAGGGTGTTTGAGTTTGTGAGGGCTCAAAATTATATAAAAGACAAGTGGGACACGCTATTGTGACAGCATGTGTTTCTTGGAAACAATGTATTGCTATTTTAAAAAGGAGAATTTGGACTCCTGTTTTATTTGCAGTTTGATCAGCTGCTCAGTTGATCACTTCCTGTTTGGGACATTACAGTGCTTACACATTTAAATCAGGAAAGCAATGAACATCTACAAATCCTATGCAAATGTCTCCTTGCAGATTTCCCCCTTGCACCATTCATGCTTGGTTTGTGTACATTTTGTGGGAGGACATCCACATTTACATCCACATCCAGGTCCTCATGCATTCATTGATGTTTGACAGTGGGACAACCCAAACCACTCACAGACTTAGCGACCACGTGCTCCAAAGTCTGTGAGTCTGTAGACTGGGAATGGACTCTGTGCTTGCTTCATCCTGTGTGGGTTTGGAGGAAGGTTTGATCCTGTCCTGGCTGGCATTAACCTGGTACACCCTGGATCAGCCACAACATTATGACCACTGACAGGTGAAGTGAATAACATTGATCTATTGGTACTATGTGGTGTTCTGCTGGAAAACCTTGAATTTTGCCATCCGTGTTGATAAGATTTAGACACCCAAATAAACATTGTCCCAGAACAAGCACACTCCCTCATGCAAATGGAAATCCCAAATGTCAATGGTCTACCCCCACAGGAAAATGCACCCCACCACATGGCAAAAACATCAACCAATCAGGAACATCTTGAGGAACATGACAGTCGTCCAAGATGTTGATTTGACCTCCAAACTTCCTAGACCCCATTCTGATCAAGCATCAACAGGATACAGTGGAACAAGTTTGATTGACAGAGGCCCCACTGCACAACCCAGAGTACCCAAAGGATCCACTGCCAACGTCCTGGTGCCAGACCCCATAGGACACCCTGAGAGGTCCTCTTGTCAATGCCAAATGGTTCAGAGCATTTTTGACCACATAAGGGG
>OMNN01052832.1:0-12823 GCA_900302755.1 Chromis chromis
TTCCCACAGCCCCATGTTCCCACAGCTCTATGTTCCCACAACCCTATATTGCCACAGCCCTATATTTCTACAACCCTATGTTCCCACAGTCCTATGTTCCCACAGCCCTATGTTCCCACAGCTCTATGTTCCCACACCCCTATGTTCCCACAGCCCTATGTTCCCACAGCCCTATGTTCCCACAGCCCTATGTTCCCACAGCCCTATGTTCCCACACCCCTATGTTCCCACAGCTCTATGTTCCCACACCCCTATGTTCCCACAGCCCTATGTTCCCACATTCCTAAGATATTTTTCAAAATTAGGCCCTATGTTCCCAGTTTTTAGAAATAATTGTTTTCTTAAGATAGAAACGGGGTTTTCGTGTAAATGACAGGCCAAACCACGTGGAAATATCTGCGTGTTCCCTTGTGTAAACGGGGTCTTAGAAATGTGAGACATGTGGGAACATAGGGCCTAATTTTCAAAATTTTCAGTGAAAGAAGAAATCTTAAAAATGTGGGAACATAGGGCTGTGGGACCATTGGGTTGTGGGAACATAGGGCTGACCCCGTTAGTTTAGTTCATTTACAGGACATGCGATTTTGCTCTAAAGAGACTTTTATGGCAAAAAGGCCACTGAACTGTAAAGCTCATTAAAGCTTAGGTAGGCAGTATTTTTTGGCATGACTGGGCAAAAAAAATCCACATTAACCTTTCAGCAGGTTGTAACTCAAATGATCTGAGAGGAAATTAGACGTCTGCACATATTGCTGGCTGCATTTTTAGGCTTTAGAAAATCTAGCCCATGACGGGAGATTTTAGCCAATCACAGGGCTTTTTACTGATCAGATGAGATAGTGTACATAGTAACAGAGTCCACAGTGAGAGCAGAATGTGGTGCTGTGAGAGCAGAGTTTCAATCCAGGTGAAACCACAAGTGAGTGTTGACTTTTAGCTCGGCAGTCTTTGCGTGTTTGCTCGTCTGGCGGCAGCAGCTTAGAACAGAGATGTAAGGCTGAGGCTGAGTAATGTCAAATTCTGGGTTCTTCAGATTTCTGCCTACTGCAGCTTTAACATGTTATATCTTGCTTGTACTGAAATGTAAAAACAACCCTTTGTGATTTTTTTGATTGAGCTTGGCCAGGTGGACTCACCTCCTGCATTCTTCATGTATCTATGAGGTCTCCAGTCTTTGTGCTAAGCTAAACTAGCCGGCTGCAGCTTTATGTTTAGTGTGCAGACATGAGAGTGGTAGCAATCTTTCTGTCTCACTCTTTGCAGTCATTTCAGCTAATTATTGAATTTGGAACTAAACCTTTAACAAAATGTGAGTTAAATTCTCTGCACAGACTCAAAATGTTGCCAAAAGCTCAGTTACAGTCCCTGAGAACCCAGAGAGGACAGATTTAGACGCAGCTGATTGGCATTCTTGTCTTGTGTCATCACTCCTGAACTCCTTCCCGTCTTTCCTGCTGTCATGAAGTTGTTCCAGAGCGTAAAACCAACATTTTACTCAACAGACTTTTGACCAATGTTCGACTACTCTCTGTGCGTCACAGTGCTGAATGTCGACACACATGCGCCACCTTCACTCATGCATTAAGTTGGAGGCATCCAGCTGCCTGCCACTAACACACAATGTGCCCTGTGGCCATTAACTTTCCAAATCTGGGAGAGACAGTGGCAGATAAATCTATGCTGGATATAGACTTCTTGCTAAATTACTGGAAGTTCTATTCTTAGTAGTTTTTTTTTAACCACAGATGTTTGTTAAGAATCCCATAATTGTCAAATCTGAGCAGCTTTCTATTCTGAATAATGTAAAATCTGCTTTGCACAGATGAGCACACAGATGCTGATTGTAGATATCCTGCAGCTGAAATGTTTTGCTGTGATGATGAAACTGCACCTTTGGGCTTTCTGGCTCTGCTCGAACATTTCTTATGATTGTATGAATATTACCTTGTCATGTTTTTAATCTATCTTTTTGCATTTATATCATACATTTATGAATTGTGTAAATGAACAAGTAAAACTCAACCAGCTCACCAGGTTGCAGCTGGTGAGAAGAGGGCCTGGTTATAGAAACTAGACAATTTGCTGAGTTACACAACTGTCTGTTAAAGTAAGCCCTCCAACCACTTCTTTTTTTGTCTTAAAAACTGCAAGCGAACACGCACAGGCACACGCACGCTGGAATACTGCAATGCAATGCAAAAAGGGTAAAAAAGGGGCGTATTTTAAAGGAAATTAGTCAGGAATGTAGATCACAGAGAGGATGTAAAGAAAGAGCCACACAGAAAGAATGAGGGTGCTGGCTGGCAGCAGGGGCTCATGGGAGTTGTAACAGGCAGCAGGGCCCTTCGTTTGAGACCATAAATACTCAGGTTAATGAGATAGCATGGGGGGAATTAGAAAACATGTAGTCCAACAGAGCGAATATAGATGCCGTATAGAAAATGGGAGGCAGCTGAGATCAAATTCTCTTTTGTGATAATCATTTGGCCTCAATCGCGTCAAGAAATCTCCAGCATCTTATACTCACAGCCTCACTCGCACAGCACGCAGGCATGTTTTATGTACGTTCCTGCTTCCTCCTGGTCTCAGTCTGATTGTTACTACGGTGTGAAAATACAGAATGTGCGAACAACGCACTGCCACAACCAGACTGTGGCCAGGTGGTGGAGCTTCAAGCCGACTCAGTCATAGAAAGGACTGATAAGCGACAGCAGTGTTGGCTGATTAGAAAATAAGACAAAAAAAACTAAAGGCAATGCCTGGGGTGTTGCCAATGGCAACTGGAGCTGGCCATATGCTGTATAGACTTATTGTGCTGCTGCTCTCCCTATTAGTGACACTTTTCCAGAGACAGCAGAACAACCAGAATAATCCAACCCAATCAAAAGTATGTCTGCTATCCGAGAGGAAATAAATAGAAGTGGAGATATCCCAGTTTTGTCTTGTGCCTCATTCCATTTTAAAGTATCCTATTAAATGAAAACTAAATTGACTGAGGAGAATGGCAGCAATTCAATCAACCTGATTACTAGGGAAACAGGTCGTTAAAACTCCCCTCCTAGTTATTGAATTTTACTGTCTAAATGAGGGAAACATATGGTATGAGTCTTTGGTCTTCAGAGTAATGTTAAAGTGCATGCATTGTGTTTTTATGTGCATTATTTTCCACAAACCCCTCTGTGAGCGGGGGCTGTATGAACAGCTGTCCTTGTCAAGCTGAAGCTCTAATCCATCAAGGTGAACAGAATCTAATTCTGAGCCGAAGAAAACACACAAATGACATTCTTTTCTTGCTGTTTATCTGGCCTTATTTTCTTCCCTACATCATGACTCAGACCTGGTGTGTGCAACAGTGGATTTGTGTGCATAAGATAGTCGGCAGCGACGCTATTTGATGAAAATTAAATGCTATTTTATAACCTCCAAGAAAAAGCTGGGTGTCCTGGGGTGATTTAACCAAAGCTGTTATTGAAAGCAGGCTTTTTTTTATTAATCTGTTGCGATGAGCAAGAGGCCGGGGCGAAATCTACATAAAGTCTGTGGCGAATGCTCCCATATGCAAAAAGTCTGCCATACTGTGATAACATTATGGCTGTTCTGTATGGATTATATAAGCATTTCCACATCCATCAGTGTTTTTAGAAGTAAATGTCAGATTTTTTATAATGTCAGAGAAATCAGTGCTGTCTCGCCGAGGTGTTTCTCATCGGGCTAATGGATACGTAGGCAGCCTGCACAGTATGTTACAGGAGGCTGACAGTTCAAGCTAACCTCGAATTCACCTCATATCTCAACAAAGAGATTGACAGAGTGGGGAATAAAGAAAAGTAGATCGTGAGAGGAGGCCCAAACTCATCAGCTGTCACCTTGTTTCAGGTGGAGGATTACTGCCGCTGATGCTCCTTATGATAATCTAACACCCAGGAGGTCAAAAGGCCATAAAGCGAAATGAAAAACCATCCCTGAGCGAGTGGAATGAGCCCTGAGCTCCTCGCCTCCTCCTCCTCAGGCCCATACTCACCTGTACTTCATACTGGTGTGGCGCCCAATGGCCTCCTTCATGTGGGCATGGCCCTGTGGAGTCTGACGGGACCCGGGCCCCTCCCTGGTCTTCACGGAGCCTTGGGTGATGTAGTTGCCATTGCTCCCTTGTCCACTACCTCCTCCTCCTCCGCCACCACCTCCTCCACTGCCACCGCCTCCTCCTCCTCCACCGCCTCCCCCGACTCCTCCACTGCTTCCCCCCGGAGGTGGAGCGGTGCGAAGGCCACACAGCCGGTCCTCACTGCGACTCTTGAGGTTGTGCTCAGTGCATGCGAAGGACACCTGCATCCTGACCGAGGTTTTAGGAGCCTCTCACGTCAAGTCGGAGTGCCTTTTGAACAGGAAGTCGCACCAACAGTAATGTCTACAAACTGCTTGACACTGTCCTCCCCGTCGTGCTGTTGTGGCAACGCAGAGATGCAAAAGGGCTCAGACAGGGCAGGTCAGAGATTTTGGCTGAGAGTTGGAGGGAGCGGGCGAGAGTCCAGCCTCTAACATGACACACACAGAGTTGCCGTCTGCTCTGTCTCCTGTCTGGTGATGCAAACCTGGCAGAAGGGCTCTTGGAGTTTTCACACTCGCACGGTGCATCAGGGCTGCCCTCCAGAAACCATCAGGAGGCTTGTAAGCTCACAGCAGTCCTCAGACGAATGTGGGGATGTGGCAGTTCTTGGGAAGCCCCCAAAACCTCAGTGCAGGAGATGCCTCCCCTTGAGAGTGCCAGCCGCCCGGCCTCCTCCCACATACATGCACAGGGCTCCTATGGCTTGTGTGCTGATTGATAAAGCACTTTTGCCAGCTTGCTGTTCTCTTTAGCTGAGGTTAGTTGGGTCTGTGTTGAGCTGAGGAGCTCCGGAGTGTGCCGCAGCAATGACACAACCACAGCTACAGGCATCCTCGCACCTCGCGTCGAAATAAGGCTCTTTTTTTATTATTATTAATTATTATTATCTGTCGCAAGGTGGGTCAGGGGAAGAGAGAAGAAGAAGAAAAAAACTGGCACGAATTTGCATTTACAGTCCAGACTTGATATGATGCGAATTCACACAGTCAAAGCCCACCGATGCATCATCGCCCAGCAGCTTCACGCAGCATCAAATTGATGCAAGAGAAGAGGAGAGAGATGGAGAGGGAATCAGCAACACTATTCTGCAAACACAAGAGCCGGTGCTGCTGTTGTGTGTTTTTTGTTTTTTTTACCTTCAGCGTGTGGAGTAGTTCACATACCGGCAGCAACTGTGCAGGTCTCCCGTTATTCGACACAATCTCACGGTGCACGGATGTGAAAAAAACGCCGGCATAGTGGCCCAAAAATCAGCTGCAGCAGACATTTCAAACGCTCGATGCCGCCTCTCGGTTCTCCCTCAGCATCGTTTTGTCAGTTCAGAGTCCGCCTTTTTTCTTTCTTTCTTTCTTTCTTTCTTTCTTCTTCTTCTTCCTCCCGTTTTCTAGGCTCCAAAATGTTCACGACACACAAGCAGTGTGGGGGTTTGCAAGATACTCTCTCTCTCTCTCTCCTCTCTCTCTTTCTCTCTCCCTCTCTCTCTCCTCTCTCTCTCGGGTGTGATCTCTACATTTTTCATCACACTGGTGTACATACATTTCATCACATCCTCACATTTATAGGCTGGATTCTTGCCTCTCAGCTGGTTTGCACCAAAAATATTCTCCTCATGCGCACAAAAAAGAAAAAACCTTGACATGGCAGTAATTCTTACACATTCACTTTATTTTATTTTTCCACTTCACTAAATCTCCACACGTGGCTCCATCTTTTTTTTTCTTCTTCTCCATATGCAAGAGTCTATTCTACCACACCCCATGTTTCCAATGCAAAGCAGCACTTCATCTGCTATGACAATTTTTATTTAAATGTCAGAAATGGAGCAGATACATGACTCCCAAGCCACATCCCATCACCACTCGGCAGTGCATGGCAGTATCATTTCATATTGCATCACATCACATCCCATGAGAATAAAATGGATGTGTCATTCAGTGACCATGCAGGCAATGATAATAGCCCCTTCAAGGCTGTGTTTACGGTCTAAACTATGCTGCCATGTCCCCCGGAGAAGACTGTCAATCCACAAAGTTTTCCAGTCCAACGTTCAGCGTCGTGCCCCCGCTGCGACTGCCTCACACAGCAGGGCCAATCTGCAAAAAAACTGCACACGCACACACGCAATCATCATTTCTGTCAATTTGTTCTCACGTCTAATGAAGTCTTGTTTTTTAGAGCAAACGTGCAGGTCCCAGGAGCAGATTGCGCGGCAGTCAGCTGCCAGCAGAATGCAACTTTGAGTTGGCAATCAGCTCTTTTTTTTTTAAGAAGGAGCCATTCACTGCTTCAAGTTTCGGGGTTTCCAGCTGTAAAGGCAGGCAGAAAATATGTTTTAAAAAAGAGGAGCCGGTTTTTAATCATTTCCACTCCTTTTAAAGCGCCTTCTTTTCCCGAACATCAGCATAATAACTAAATCTTTATCTCCCCCTGTGAGCTTAACCTTTGCTTTCACTCCAAATAATGTCCATCATCACTTTATACGGATGTGACACTGACTCAGTCTGCCCAACAGTTCAGAGGCTACATTGCACTAAAACTGAGAGCATCACCAACACTCTGGGGCTTCACTTCATTTTCATGCTCCAAGTTCTGGATCGACACAACCCAAATGTCTTGGATGCATCTATTCGCTTTCCTGCTAATGAGAAGGATGCGTGACAGTAAAGCCACCAGAAACGAGGGGATGCAGTAGATGATGATCTTTCTTATGGAAACAGATTGTATAATGTGAACGTCCTTGAGTTGGTCGATGATTTATACAACTCTACCATCAGACTCGGCACCAAAGCTCATCACAAAGTATGTCTTTTCCAACCGTGATCCTCTATAAACTGCAAAGTCTCCATCCCAGATAAAATGCTTAAGCGTGTTTACATAATGCTTTTTCTCACGTACAGAGCGACACAACCTCTGACCCCTTTGGCTACATTTAACAATCTGAGGAAACATATGGTAAAAAAAAATAATAATAATAATGTGAAAAATATTTTCAAGCAGGAAATCTAGATGCGGTAGACATCTCCCACAGTGACACATTGGTTTTGGCTGACTTTTTCGCTGGGTTTCACATGCTTGAACAAAAATAGGAATCAAGAATGCTTAGAATTGTTTGTGGTGGGCCTCAACATGAAATGTGCATGTAGTTTAAGACTGCTGAAGGCATTTATCCACGCTGACACTGCGACTTTGAAGTATTCCCTCAGACATCTTGTTTTTCTTATGGCTTTAGCTCATCTTAAAGCAATTCAGTTTGTCAAAAAAAAAGACGACGGTGCTTTTAGTAGATTTACTCCGATATAATCCATCAGAATTCAGCCTCCTCCTGACTGTAATGTGTTTAAATACGTCTAACCTTTAAGCTTTATTTCATTAAAAGGGAAGATTAGGCTTTCAGCCCTCGTAATCTGTTTGTCAAAATGTAAGTATCCGTCTCGCTTTCCTAAATTCGCAGCAGATCAGCAGATGTGGAGAGTGTTTGTTTCAGGCAAAACTAGAAAATTAAGACAGAGAGAGAGAGCATCGTGGTGGATGTTGATGCAGCTTCTGCGCTGATTACAAGCAATCAACAAATTAACCGAGGCCAGCGTATCGCAGGCACAGAGGCTGTGCAAACTGCTGCCATTACAAAATTTAAGAGCCAGTTCAAGTGATGGAAGTCGATCTGCCAGAGGTGGAGAGAATGAGCTGAATCATACTCTGGTGAGGCATTAATTGATTACAAATCAAACTGTATAGAACCAGTAAATGTTTCAGTCAGGTTCTGGATTTGAGTTCAGATCAAGCATGTTTTGTGATATTGTAATTGTAACATGCTTTTACAGATGATACCCTTTAGGCTGCAGATGTTGTTCCTTTTCAAATTATTGTGACACAGGGCCGGTTTGTCTTCACACCAGGGCCACACTGCCACCTAGAGGCAGCATTACAGGAGTCCAAATCTGTGTGAGGACGCTTGGAATATGTTGTAAAATAAAATGCCATATTGTGTAATGAAATAGAAACAAATATATGTATATACTAGTGTTTTTCAGCAGCTAATGCATCCACAAATAAACCACTTTATGCATGCACACACATCAACAAAGATGAAAAATGCATCATCTTACTGTATATCTTAAATACTTCAGTAGTAAAGTGCTTTTCAGAAAACTCATTCCAGCATTTTGAAAAATTCCAGAGAACAAACAGCCACCGCAACCTTTTCATTCCACAATTGGAACATTTTAAATGGGGAGATGCAAGCCCTGTAACAACCAACTGTCCCCTGCTGTCAAATCACACATCATTAACCCGAAACTTCTGCACCACTGCTGTTGACCCCGTCGGGCTGCAGGAAATTAGACAATGGCTCATGTACAAGACCCATTAGTGATCCCGAGCAACCAGATGCTTCTGCAGTCCAGCCACGTTTATTCAGCAGCCCTCCGCTTTGAAATCTCATCAAACGCCTGATATTTCTTTCTAGGTCACCGCTGGAGAAAAGAAAAAAAGCAAATACATGTCTCTTTTTTCAACCACGTATGATGTCTACACTCCCTGCCTTCAATTGCGGTCCTCTTCCAACAACATTCATGCATTAGTGATATATTAGGGAAATATTAATCGTGTTATTTAAATGGATCGTCCGCAGATGGCTCAGTTAAGCTCAAGAAGCAGCTGAAAATCTAACTTCTTATTACATGTGTAGGTGTGGCACATTCATGTACATATTCAGCTTTTATTTGACTGAATCCCTGAATGCATCACTGCTTACGAAATGAATATAAATATCCAATTTTAAGGTGATCTTTTTATTTCTGCTGTACTTTCACCTCTTTCCGCCTCTCTCCCTCTCACCTGTATGTCATTGCAGAGCGCTCAGCCTCGCACTCGGCCAAGGAGAGGCCACATTCTCTCAGGTACAGCTCCAGCCGGCGTCGCTCCACCAGCCTGTGGGCCGCCTCCAGAATCTGAGACGCCAAGGCCTCCGACTCAGTCCTCTGCTCCGAGGTCTTGCTGCTCCGGGCTCCAGCCTTTGCCACGATGCTCCCGGAGGAGGACGACGCCTTGGGCTTCTTACTGATGCCATAGAGGTCCTCCACTGAGTATTTCCCCCCTTTGCCTCCTCCAGTACCACCACGGCTGGCAAACATTGTTGTCTGGATTCAGATGCAGGAGCTGATGCAAAATCTCTCTTCTCTTTTGCTCGGTTTTTACCTGCTACATCTACTTTAGGCAGAAGCTGCCTCTGAGTTAGAAACAAAACTACAAGGCAGTGCTATTTTGATAGAGATTCATGAAGATTTGAAACATCCGGCCCGAGGATGTCAGACATCAAACTGCACCAAACGGGAACTTAAAGCACCTGTAAAATATCAAAAAGTCTTGATTCCTCCTTTGTGGAGTCTAAATCCAAAATAAAACAAAGCCAGTCCCAACATGTCAGCGGCAACACCCAGTCACAGACAATGACTCCTGCTGATGTGAGGTGCTTCTTTGAGTAAAAAATGGATAGGGAAAGCAATCAGCATCTTTCTCTCTTTATCTCTCAAAGGAGGGACAGTGAGGGATTTGTGCTGAAGCTCCACCAGCTTACATTTGTTCAGATTAACAGCTCGTACTGCTGTGGCTACTATAAAATCAGTTGAGGCTGTGAGAGTTCAGCTGTCTGACCTTTTTCTTCAGAAACAGAGTAGTAATGTTGTTTTTTTTCACCTACATGGATAATTGATCAGTTAATCTGCAGTGGCAGTATCATCACAACCAACACTCTTGCTGCCTTCCAGCTCCTCTTTGCTCAAACAAAGTGAGAGTGGCATCCTCTCAAAGCCCAGCGCCGGCTCCAGGCCAGGGCTGAGTGTTATTATCGGGGTCTGGGTTAATGTGCGAGCCAAACCCCCTGCGACTGTTTTTCTCACAAACCATAAAGGAGCACAGAAATGTGTGAACCTCTTTCCACTGGAGAGGAAAGACAAATCTCTTAGGACTGATGTCCTGATCATAAAAAAGAAAGAAAGACAGGACATCTGCACACCAAAATGAAGTAGAATTAATGAAAAATCTTAAATCTAGACACACAGAAAGGTTACGGAAAACACAGGATGTGGAACTTGTAAAGAAAGATGACGGTCATGAAGAGGATTACTTTTCTCCATCGGCTTCTCCACAGTTCGTGCAAAGAATCCACCTTTTAATCTGTTACGTGCATAACTATTAAGTCCCGGCTTAAAAATCAACAGTAGGAACAAAAAAAAATGATTTTTTGTCATACAGCCAAGTAGTTAATTGATTCTCTTCCATGAATCAACAGCAGGGTATTATTTTGCCTCCCTGAGATAAACATCTTTTTTTATTTGAAATGAAAACAATCAGATCAGCCAGGATTCATATTTTGAAGTTGATGAAAATGTTCCCACCCACACATGTGCAACACTTTTTAGTATATGTGAAACAATAGGATGTATGGGAATGAAACAAACCATCAATGACTTAATGGATGACCAAAGTGCATCAGAAGTCAAGCTCATTGACTGGCTGACGGCTCATTCATGCATTAACTGTTCTTCCTTCGTCTTCCGGCTGTCATGGCGGTCAGGCACTATTCCTAAGCTGCCATCCTCCCCGCCTTTGCCGCAGTGGCTTTTAGATGCAGAGATCATCTGGGATTAAGCCGCTATAATCGCTCTTTCGATTGACCACAGCCACACAGGCAGCTGGAGGGGGTCAGTCTTGATCTTCCCGGTGTAAATTACAGCACTCAGGGCCGGGCAGGATACATGTTGGCTCTAAATAGTGGGATTATTATGATGTATGATGGGAGAAAGCGCTGGATGGGAAAATATACGTTTGGATTTGTGTAAGCGATCCTGGTCCTCCACATTGTATAACTGTCAGAGATCTGGGTTAGAACAGCGAAGTTTGTTTTTAGTGATCTGTTGCGTAACAGTGCAAAGAAAGATTTAGTCAGTCTCACAGTATAGTAACCCAGGAATATAGAGCGCAGAACCGTGATGGAGTTGGGCTATTTTTGCCACCTCGTACATACTGTACACTGATGAGAGCATGTGGCGAGCTCGATTGTTTGTGAGGGAAGTGGGTCCACTGCAGATGGAGACATTTTTCCCCCTCATGTGTGGCAGAAAAAAACCTTTAATCCAAATTCATACCACCACTTTTCTGGATCCTTGCCTGGCTTCAGAGTTACTCACCCACGAGCACCTTTTTCACGCTGTAGCACCAAAGGATGTCAGATTTATTTTATTGTTTTGCTATAGGGGTGGTTGGTTTGGGAGAGTGTAGTGGGTGGCCGGGCAAATCAACAAACCCCACATTAAGGGACAGAACAAAAATCACTCTGCAAGCCTTTCAAATAAAACTGCAAAACATGTTATTTGTCCACATTCTCTAGGATGAGACAGCAGTTTTTGATCTAGTGCCCATTAGCAGGGCGACGCAGTTTAGTAAATCCTACAAAACTGCTACAAATCTCTGTGGAAATATAAATCTCTTTTTTGAGCCGACAAGAGTGAAGATTTGGTTAGGTCGGTTTGGCACAAAAACAACTTGTTTTTTTCCATGATTTAAATATAAAACTAATCTGACTGTCAGCTACAAACAGGAATATTAAGGTCCAGTGTTTCGCTGACCCTCCCTCCACCCTGACCTCCTGTCACTCTAAAACAACATTACATCACCTCCTTCATTATTTCCATCATAATTACGATGACTCCAACAGGGTTTCTGAAATGTCTGACACTGTTGGATAGAATACATACCCCGCTTTCAACCTCTTTCTTGAACCCCTGATGATTTAGTACAGTCCCCACAGAAAGATTAAAACAATATGTTCAAATCCACATGACTCATTGTTACATTTTATGATAGTCTGTATTTCTTGGCTTTTTCTTGTTTGTTTTATCGCTCTACAATGTTTTGTTGTATTTCACTGGATTAACATACACATTTACTGCTGTGAGGCATTGATCTGGTGTTTTTGCAGTTCTTTGTACCTGCTGCTGTGAGGGGTGGCTCTTACTGTTATTATAGTTTTGTGTTGTACAGCTATTGTTTTATAGCATAATGTAGACATGAAAAGAAGTAAGGATTAGTCATATTGGCAGTCTACCCAGTTAGCTTTCCCTTGGCTGTCCTGTTCACATGTGTTTATACTGGAGTTTTATGTGATTCCTGTCGTTTCCTATACATGATTTTATATGCACTATGTTATGCATGTTATTAACATGTGTTCTCTCTCATGTAGTTTGTTCTTTGTCCTCTTTGCAGCAAAGATCTGATCTGTGGTTACTGGTCCCATCAACCAGTCCACTGTTTATGTTCTCTTGTTTGTAGTCTGGTTGTCTTTTCTCTCTTTCCCCTTTACCCTCACCTTAACTGGTCGAGGCAGATAGCTGCTGTCCCTGAGCCTGGTTGTGCTGGAGGTTTCTTCCTGTAAAGAGGGAGTTCTTCCTTGCCAGTAGGAATCTTTGGATTGGTGTTACTTGTATAATTTTGCAACCTTAATTTTTAAATTAGTTTCCTAACTTGGCTGTTTTGGTATTAGGGTTCTTAACCTTAATATTTCAGTCAGTTAGATCAATTTGTATTATACTGTATCTAATATTGGTGGGCCTTAATGTCTGAATTAGTCAGGAAAATGTGTATTATATTTAACGTTGTAGGGGCTTAACTGTACTATTTAAATTACTCAGGTAAATTTACATGACAAATAATACTGTA
>OMNN01052834.1:0-11559 GCA_900302755.1 Chromis chromis
TCTATCTATCTATCTATCTATCTATCTATCTATCTATCTATCTATCTATCTATCTATCTATCTATCTATCTATCTATCTATCTATCTATCTATCTATCTATCTATCTATCTATCTATCTATCTATCTATCTATCTATCTATCTATCTATCTATGTATGTATGTATGTATGTTTTGGGCTCAGCATCTTATTACCTTATTGACCAGTAATTACATTTCGGGTTTTATTACATTTTTTTCATAACAATTCGGGTCGTTGTTACATATCGGGCTCTAACAGTGATTCAATGCTGTTTCTTCTATTTTAGTGAACATGACGTAGTATGTGATAGCCGGTCAGAGAGGATATATCATCCCATGCCTAATTTACCCTGTTTTACCAGTGCTAGGCCCAAAGTGTCATGGACAGGCTAAGTGACAAAGCAAATCAAATACCTATTAGGAAAAGGGAGGGCTTCGGGGAAATGGAAATGCAAATGGGAAACGGAATTGCCCTTTCAAATGCCTGATTAGAACCAGTATTCCCTTCTCAATTATTAAACCGCATTTTCAAATAGATGTTGAAAATCTACTACTTATTAAGGAATTCATAAATGTCTTTTTAAATGCTGTACTCATTGACTGTTTTATGTTGTTTTGATAAATCTATTTTACATCTGAACTATTTATTCAAGGATTAATAATACATTTACTTGCCATTAAATTGTCAAAGAAATGCCTTCTGTTTATTAATGATACATTCTGCTAAAAAGGCCTATTTTTTCAATTAGTTAGGAATGAATGAAAGGCGTCATTACTATTTCTGTGACACTTGTGGCCCTCCATAGTAACCGGGGTGGAACAGTGGAGTGTGACAATTACAAAAATATGAGGAAATTGCCTATTTGATATAAGAAAAGACATTTATGGTTGTCGGTATATGAACATTGCGATTCTTTTCACTAGCTCTTCATAATTGTCTGCCTTTGTAAGTCCAATGAAGAGCAATAGTTCACACCCCATCATTGTAACCCCTCCAATTATGGCTCTAATTCTCTCCGCTACGTTCCTTTGTTTGAGTCCTGTTCTGACCCATCAGATATTACAAGCATGATATTATGTTAAAAAGGTCAAGTATCACCACTGCTTTTAATCATTTTAGCCATTCTGCATGAAAGGCTACAAAATCCTCTCAACATAATGCTGCTTTCAGTAGCCATAATGGCTGGAGAGTGTGGTAATGGCATGGGATAACACATAATGACAGCTGCTTCAAGTTCTGTAAAGTAAAACTCATCCATAATGCAGTATTCTCTCTGATTAGTTTCGCTGCACTAAATAAACTCGATCAGTCTGACGGTCTTTTTTAATCTACAGTATATCTTCTAAGAAAAAAATTATAATGTACTGATTATTAAAACAGAAAGTCATTCAACATAATAGGAGTACTTCTACCCCTCATTTTTGGGGGCAGTGGTGGCACAACAGGTTAAGCACCTGAAGTTCAGGGGATCGAATCCGACTGCGGCCACTGTTGGGCCCTTGAGCAAGGCCCTTAACCCCTGACTGCTCCCCGGGCAGCCCACTGCTCCTGCCACTTGTATGTATAATAGGATGGGTTAAATGCAGAAGTTGAATTTCCCCAAGGGGATAAATAAAGGTTAAATTATTATTATTCATTTCTTACGCATTTATATTTTTGACAATCTAACGGTATGAGACTGTTATCAACTTAAGTGATCTTTAGTTTACAACTATCCACCCTGCGTTTTTTAAACTTCTGAGAGTCCATATCCAGCAGCTCCAATCAGCAGATATAAATCCCCTTTTCTGCACTAGCTGCAGAAAGTGATCAAGTCAGAAGATGTGGAACTGGACTAGCTGACACATTTTTGACCTCTAGGTGATATTAAAGAAAACAATCTTTTGCTTTAAAATATTGCTTTCAGTATGTTTTTAGCTGACTTTTCTCTTGGATCGTGGTTGAAAATAACTAAGCCTTAAGTATTTTTTTTTAGCTTGTGTTAGATTGTTTGAACTTCTTGAAGCTCTGCAGTGTAAGCAACGACAACGGGAAAAAAAAAAATTCCGAAAACAAGGTTTATAAAGAGGTGTCTCTGGTGGACACTGCAGCCTCAGTCCCCTGTGAGCCCTTTGACATCTCGGCTACATCTGTAGAACGTTGTGTCATCCCTACGCTGCCGAAATGGATGCTGAGATAAAATATCTACCAGAGATCAAAGCAGAGATCCTGTCAGCTCTGCTCTCTTAAAGGTCACACCAGTACATAATAGAATACGACGCCTTTCAGTAAAGGAGTGAGATGAGGATATGGACTAAGATAGTGGAAAGACTCTAATAGTGAAATAAAGGAGAGTGTTAGAGGGTTACAAAGCAGATCGGGTGAGATAAGAGGAGGAAGGATGGAAGGAACACGATGTCTGACAGACACCATGACCCTGCAAAGATTATGAACAGATGAGTTTTTGTGTTGGAGGCATGAAATCAGGAGAGAAAGAAGGTACAGAACACCTACCTTACACGTCATCATGACTGTCATCAGAAAATAACAGACGGAGATAGAGGACCAAATGCATATCCTTCATGGAAGAGGTATTGTGTTTGCATTGTGAAACGCAAGCGAAAGCCCTTTTATATTCGTGCACAATAGGGCTGCGTTCATATGAAATGCTGCCAGGCTGTTTTGTAACCACATAATCTGCAACACATCATGTAATATGTGTTTTAAGTATGAAGACTGTGTATTTTACCACTCACAGATGGTACTGTGTCTGGCAAAAATAGACCACAGGCTGGAAAAGAAAGGACTGGCATCATGTCCAGCTGCCTCACTGAGCCTGTGGACACATCAGCAGTGGATACAATCACTGCTCGTCAGCTCTGACACACGCAAATCTAAATGCCAGGTCAGGCTGACATTGGCCTGTAATTTCCCTAGCTAACTGAACTGAGAGTCTCTTTTCTTATCATTCAGGCTGGCAATATAACAGCATGCTTAGGAGATTACTGGCTAATCTTGGTGGAAATATAGTGTTCTGGGCAAATACTAAATACTTCAAGACATTTGTGCTCTCAGTGTATTGTATGCAGTACAAGGAGTGCCTCTTCACTCTAAATTATCTAATGCCAGGTGAAAAAAAGTCTGAAGTGTTCGTCACAATCAAGTTATCAACACCGGTAACTTTCCAGACCTCCATAATGTAAATGTCTAACAAGGTCTTGCTGGTTAATTCATGCACTGACACGGTGCAATTCACAGATAGTAAAACAGGAGGTAGAAAAATAGAAGAAAAATACGGTGATGTGCTCCCCAGAATGTTTGAGATTTCCTTTCTGATTCAGAAACTTTTTCCAAAGGCAAGTTTCAGAGGAATCTGAGATAATTAGATTGGAGTATATTAATATCTTCCTGCACTCTATTGTCAATAATTGATGGTATTTAATAGGATTAATACTACTAATTAACAGCAAGAAGAGTCTTCTCTGTCTCTTCATTAAAACTGATGGCTTAAATGACTGCTTCATTGTTTTTGGTTCAGAGCTCACAATGGTCATTCTCTGCTTTCCTATCATTATCTGCATTAGTGGGAAAAAATCACTTGTCACAATTATTTCACATTTGGATTTCTAGACAGGAGAAGACAAAGGTCAAATGAACACTGTGCAGAGCTGAGAAGACGTTTATTTAATTCCACTAATGGTTGAGGATTTTAAAAAAGTATAACTACAGGCATTGTCATGCCAGTGAGACAGACACTTCTGATCTATCGCAGTCCTCAGGGCAGGTGTTCACAAAGTCTTCTTAGGCCAACATTTGCTCCTTATATAGCAGTGTGGTACTGAATTCAAAGAGTAATGGACTCCTTTCACTTCTAGTTTTAAAGGACTCTTAAGGTAAGATTTCTCACAGTGATGGAAAAAACAGGAATGACACGATCAGTTGAAGAGGACTATTAGGACAGATTAAATAAAGTGCTGTCAATACAGAGATTCTCACTACATGTTCTAAGCCGTCATCTTTTCAATGATCTCTTGCTTCGTACTCCAAACTTTTCGGGAACATTACTAAGCGTTTGTTGCATGGAAGTTTTAAAACTCCTTTTTTTCATAGAGTTGAAATGTTTTATGCTTATCTCTGATGATTGTTAAAGAGATGTTGATGATGAACCTGTATAAAAATAAATTGATACTGCTTGCCATTATTACCAACACTTGGCCCCTTGCACCATTGTTTTTTAGGGACTGTGTTCAGAAAAGGGTTCCACATTCTATGGTTAGAGGCTGGATTCACAGTGGAAAACAATGGTTGACCTTAAATTTTCTATATATTCTATATATTTCATGTAAAGGCACATAGGATTAAGACTCAAATATCTCTGTTTTCTATGCCAGAGTGTCAGAGTGATGAATACACTAGAAAAATAACTATTCTGTAAATATTCTGTATTTAAAGACTAGGCGGAGCAGTGAGCTGACCTGATACAGAAAAGAAATTAAAGCTATAAAGGAGCAAAGGAATTGGCAGCCAATCAAACAAGCTGCTAATTTGAAATGCTGACTGGGTTGCTGGTTACTTCAGACTATAGCTGCATGTGTTGATTCTTTGACTCTGTCTCTCATAAAGGTGCTTGTGCAGTCTGGAGCTAAATGAGCCTAACTGTATTAGTTAGCCTCCACCACCACCATTAAATTAGGTGATATCAGAAGTGCCATTAATTTTGTTTTAATGGGCTACTGAGTCTAATAGAAGGCAGAGGAGGCCACCTAATTGTGATATCTGTGGGAGTGATAACAACTAATAATGGCTGTTTAATGGATTGATTACATTTAAAATGGGTGCTTGGCATTATCCTCTGAGGATGGGGGGGTCAACCAGTTATCGGCCTGGCTGATTATCACATCCGATATCCAACTTTTTTTTTTTTCAATTACCGGTATTTATTCCCGAAGGAGAGGTCACAAAATTGTTTGAGGAAAAATCCATACCATTTCCCCACACACCAAGAAAACCTGCCAATCAGAGGAAAAACGTCTTACCAAACTTACCACAAACTGATGGTCTAGGGTCTAGGGGTGGCCAAGGCATAATATAAACTAGACTCATCTTCCCCAGGTCCCAACAAGTCTCAGGATGCAGTTCTAATATTTATTTACGCTATTTACAGAAGTGAGAAGTTGCGTCTTAACTTCGGGGTGGACATAAGCAAAAACCACAACAAGAGTGGTCTATCTAACCAATTAAATAACCAAGATAACCTAACCAAGGGTAATAAGCCAAAATACAATAACTTACCTTCCTAACTGCTAAAACAGGAGAAATCGATGAAACAAAAATGGCTATCCACCCTTACGAACTCCTGCAGGTATCCCCAAAATTCATCATTTGCCAGAACTACATGCTCAAAGTCAGCGTCCAGGATTCATTAAAAAATGCGCTACCTTGGCTCTGATGCAGATGCCTCTCTTTGCCTGTAGTTGCCATTCTGTGGTCTTTGAGCAGCATCTGATTGGTTACATGTCACAAGTAATAGCCTATCAACCATGAAGGACAAATTGTGAAAAGTTCTCTTAATTAAACACATATTCAGTTGTGCGTTGGAGTTTGTCTTATTCTAAATTTTAACACCAATATTGTCAATTTCACTGCAAATGTACATTGATTCCAAATATTGATTATCTGTTTCTGTAATTACTGATAATTGGTATTGGTATCAGCCCTTAAAGCCATATCAGTCCTACCCCTACTGGGGATTGTGAATATCTCAACTGAATTTCATGGAAATCCATCAAGCACTTGTCGATATTTCAGTCTGGGTCAAAGTGCTGCACTGACTGACCGAAAGACTGACATTTCAAGAGCCGGCAGGGGGTTTGAGACCAAAGGACGCAGGGATGTTAAGTATAACATTATTACACCATTCACCATTTTACATGATTATCTTGACATTTTGACTAGTTCACTGACTTTATGTCCTTATTCACCTTAGATCATTAATGAAAGCACTCCACCCAGGGGATGTTTGCCTGCTAGCTCACCAAGCCAATTTAGGCCGTGTCACTCACTGTCACTGTCACACCAGGGATAGGTAAATCATCATTGCTTTAAATGATATCTGAAATTAAATGTGCCTGCATTGATCATGTGTTAGAAGCAAGACAAGTGATTGCATTTCTGTAATCACATCTGTTTTGTATAAAATAGAACTTTTTCATTGTTGCCTTTATTTTTGACGATTGTTGAGCCATTTTCATACACTAACAACAGCAACTTGTTTTGTGATCTTTTATTTTATTGTTATTTTCTACTGATCAGCCACTATAGACATCTAGTGTCTCTAATAAAGGTTTTCTGTTCAATTAAATAAAATTTAAAAAAAAATGTATATACACTTTAAATCTAAAGACATCATCGCAAATACAACTTGCAGAAGCATTGTATGCTTCTGGCCTCACTTTTACTATCTGTCATGAAGTGTAATGAACACAGTAACCTCTAGGGGCTGCTAGCTGTGCTTCAGACTTTCAGACTTTTTTATTTCTGTGACAGGTCTGACTGAGCCCTCTCACTAAATGAATTTCATGACAGCAGAATGCTGGTAACTGCCCCGAGTTTACTGCAGCTGGAAATTAGTCTCAAACTCTGAAATTGCTTCAAAAATCATCTAGTTTAAGGTCAGCATTAACCTGTCTCAGACTCACCTCCATTTTTTGGTGTTGGTACTTTGGGCATCTGCCACTGCATGTCACGGTGTGTGATGTGACTCGGTGTGTTGCCTCATTACTGTGAGCTGCAGGAGCCTTCCCCTCCCTAAAGCTTTAGCTGTGTGTGTCTGGTAACCCCGGCTAGCTTCGACGCACACAGACAGTGGAAGTGAAAGGAGCTAATAAGCCAGTCTAGACAGAACAAAGGAAATGAGTTAGTAGCAGGTGGCCTGTAGAGCATGTTCATGCACTGGAAGTGTGTGTGCCTATAACTCTGTTCATAACTCTGTTCAGCTATGTGACACTGTGAGCAGTCATCGGGATAAAATTAGCACCTGCCAGATGTAACCAGAGCTTTAGTTTGTGAAATTTCTTTTTACCAGTGATTTTTATGGATTCGGTTCCCTGATTTGGCCCCTATATTCAATTCAGTTCTGTTTTATTTATATAGTGTTGAATCATACCGTAAGTCATCTCAGGTCACTTTACATAGTAAGTCAAGACCTTACAATATTAAAGAGAGAATGATGATTTTGCAGGAAGGGAACTACTGTGGTATTAACAAGCTTGGGGACTTGGTTGTAAGATTGGTATATTTACAGTTTCCAAGTCTGACGTGACAACATTAATGGATACATCGATTAAGTAAGCATAACATAACACTACTTTTCTCTGTAAGGATGGGCGTATCATTTACAGAGACTGAACACTCATATTGTAAGCGTATAATTAAGTGTGCATGTGCTATGTTCCTGGTAATATACACATTTTTGCATCAAAATAGACCCTAAAATAATCTTCATTACAGCCTCACCTGAGACAAAATATCAAACTGTATCCTAACCACCTCACTTGCAGGGTGCTATAGATGCTGGGCATTCTAATGTAAGATTTATCCAAGTTGAAACCAAGTGATATTATCTTCATCGGCTGTTTGAATGACAAAAATGCATTCTATCATGTTAATAAATATTCTGACAGATATTGCAGCTGCGATTTAAGTTGCAGTGTGATGTTTTTTAAAGCTTCTGTTCAGTATTCACTGTGTAGTGGATTTCAAACATGCGATGGAGCTTTACCAGATGAGACGCCCTCAACTGCGTGATGTAAGGACAACATGGATTTGTCAAACCACTGACCCCATTTAAACCCTGTGTCATACCCGCTGCATAACATATATATCCTAAATTACAACTTTCACAATTTAATAATTGCATTGTTTCAAATGGAGATTTTGATTTTCTATTGATTTATCTTTCAGCCCTTGTACTTACTGGTTTCAGAGTACATTGAGCCGTTCATAAATCTTGCACTTTTTGAATCCAGCAGCTTTATAAAGCCAGATTAAGATCAAGCTTGAGAGTTGTGCAGGCAGTACATTTACATTATATTCATTTGGCAGAAGCTTTTAACCAAAGGGACTTAAAAGGGACTACCCTTTGTTGTTGTCCAAGTGGAGCTGATTTATGACTTTATTTTACTCCATGGCCTTGGTGGTTTCATGTTAGTCTGGCTAATGGTAGAGTATTACTGCTTTATATGAACCTATTAATGTCAACACCGTGCTCCATAATCAGGCCATTAATCAACTTGCTTTAGTTGAGCATGTTCTTTCGATCAGGCCTGTACACTAGCCACATATACAGGCTGTATTTTTAGCTGTATCTGTAGGTATAATTGCAATCAAGCTACTGTAATTAGTCAGGCAGACTAGCACACGCTGTAATTTGCCAGTGATGCAGAGATAGTGTTAGACTGCACACTGTGCTACAGTTTTAGACTCAGACAAAGCTGAAAGTGACAAAAAAGTATTCTTGTTGAGGATGGGAAACAATATTGCCGTTAAGTTTCACACTAGATAACAGGCACACTCTCCATTTTCAGTAAATGTTTGCTTAGCAGGCCTTTTGTAACAAGAATATGGTGTGTCATAACTTTGACTACATTTTATACAAAATAGCTGTCTGAGCCTATACAGAGTGACCAGGGGGCTTAAGCAAACTATTTTCTTTTTCTTTGCAATACTTTGTCACTTCATTCTCACCTTCCCACAAACAATGCTACCCCTCTCGGCAAAGGGGTCTGTCTCACAGTTCAAACAGAAGTGACTGTGAGGCTTAGAGAGACTCTGTTGCAAGAAGGTTTTCTACAGGTCATTTCTCTGCAGCACAAGAGCAGCCTTTTTGTAGTGGAGGTATTTACCACTAGAGTGAGCATGACTAACATCAGAGAGAAGAGATCAGAAGTTCATTTGGATATAAAAAGTACATGCCCATAAAAACTTCAATTTCGCACCTTTCACGTTTTCCCAAATGCCATGAACGTGTCAGGCACAAGTGGTTTTACACTTTCAGGTGCTTGGGGCGTATGTGCGATTAGTGAGAAATACACAGGATTTAAATTTTCAGCTTGTTAACAGTGCAGTCCCTAAACACTACAGGGAAAAGTTACTAAGCTACAAAATTTGAACTGAGCTTCAACTGGACTTGTAACTTGCTACCCTGCTTGCAAATGTACAGTCAGTTTCTTTTCTTTAGTAGTTCATTTACACTGATCACCTGAAACTCTATATGAACAAATACACTTTCAAAGCAGACATCATTTTTTTCCACTGAGATCAGAAGAAGAAGTTTGTGTATGTTTCAGTGAGAGCCAAAGAGATGATCACTGTGTCGCATTAGGTGATCATAGTCATGCATTTTTACAGTGCTTGGCTGAGAGGACAGACTACACGACTCTCCACTAATCATAAATTGCTCCTTTTTATGCTTTGTGTGAAGTGAAGAGGTGATAGGTGAGGTGCCAGGGGCTGACCATGCTGATATAACACAGCCAACAGCACGTTTTTAGGTATATATTCCTGTTTTTATCAGTGAATTTGAATTTGGACCCATCCTTTGAAGGCGATGTCTTTCTTTTTCTTCCCAGTCAGTAGAAACACGGATATGCAGCATGCATGTGTCCAACATGAAGTCGGATTTCGTTGTCTGCGGTAGAGTGCTCTGTGCATCTGTGGGTTAAAGTCACATAGGAGCTGTCAAACTCGGCAAGGAAATCAAATCTAAAACTCATGTCTTTTTGTTGGGATGTTGTGAGTCATCCCAGATGCTGTGTGTGTGTGTGTGTTGTCTTTTACTACGGCACATTACACACTAAAAAAAACAGCACTTGTAACAAAGACTAAAGGCGTATAAATGACAAAGACTCAAATGTTTTTTGCTGTAGGCAAATTCGAACAAATGTTGTATTACATATTTAGTCAGAAAACTGCACTGATTTTACAGTATCTCTTCACATAGTGTTTTTAATGTATGATGGCATATATGCTGACGAGTGCTGGGCGCTCGGCAGGGAGTTACCATACTCACAGCTCTAACAACATAAACATGCCTTTTATATCAGTATAGGAGGATGTGGTTTGATGTACTTCCCAGCATGCCAGGGGTGCATCTGCTTCAGGTCACGTTAATTGGCTCAGGAGAGGAGACAGCATGGCCGCTCATTCACACAAAGACACACAGAGGGCGAGGATGGTAAAGTGATGCTGCCCTCCTCTGCAGTTGTCCAGTCCATGTGTTAATGAACAGGCCTGCGTTCTGTCCCAGACTAGTTTTTTTTGTTTGAATTAGCAAGTCAGCGGGGTCAGCATGGAGCCTCATTGCCACCACGCTGCGACATGATTGGCGCCACCGTTTAATATCATCCTGTACTCACGACCTCGTCTGGGACGTCCAGATTGTTATCAGACTGTTTGATTACTTTTGCCAGAGATCCCTGCAGTGTGTCAAACAGAGCAAACTGTCACTTGATAGATTGAAATATTCCCACATTATGTCGCATATGTGTGTGTTTTTATATATTTAGTTAATCGTTCTCAGGAGGTGAGTAACACCACAGCTGTAAGTGGCTTGCCGATTAGTTTATTAGACTGCTCATTCATAATTCAGTTCACCATTTTATATACTTTTGTAAAAATATGTCTGTAGATCTTTTGATATGCAAGTAGAAAGGGTTCAAAACAAATTCTGTTTTCATTCTTTTTGCTCACAGACAGAGCAGCCTAAACACTTTTCAGTTGGGGATAATTTGTAACTGACATTGCATAATATAAAGTATGCAAGGATGTCTCATATAATTGCCGTGGCATTTAGGACAGGAACCTTATTATCTAACCAATCATGTTCAGTAAAGTTCAAGCTATTCAAACTGAGCTCATTGTTTTTTGTCCTCCAGCACACATACAGTACGATTCAGAGATGGATTTGAATTAAGGTCACGGAATCAGACTTATGGGAGTCGGTATTGACTATTTGGGCTATTTGAGGTGAACTTATTTTAACTGTATTACACACCCTTGTGATTTACACCAGGGTTTGCATGAGATTTAACCTGTCAGCCTTTTACTGCTTAATTTTCAACTTCAAAAGGTTGTTAAAACTGCAGTAGTTTAGTCATTTAACTCATTGTCTTTCTCTTTTTGCTTATCTAGAATCTTGTCTTTTTTTAATCTTTTAGGCCCCGTCCACACGAAGACGAGCCCAGACTAGAGTCGTACCAGCTCATCCACTCGTACTTGCCGCCGCCATGTTCTGTGTTTACATCGTATACAGATTTCCGCGCATGCCTAAAGTCCTGCCGCCAGTTTCCGCTTGTTTCTGTTACGGCGTCATAGCGCCACCAACAGGCCTGGCATGTGTTTTACATCGTTTTCAGGCGTATCAAGTGAATTCGTGTGGACGGACACATTTACTGAAACAGCTCCGTCTTTATGAAGAACGTTTTTGAAACTATAAGCGTTTTGGCTTCGTGTGGACGGGGCCTTAATAAGGAGATTTGGTTACTACTGAATAAAATGCTTT